>VXAA01005613.1:1088352-1151337 GCA_013399115.1 Anseranas semipalmata
GTATGTTCCTGCCTATCATCATTTTCTTTAAATGAAACTTTCCATTCTTATTGTCTAGTGTGGAAATTTTTGTTTTTATTTTTGCTTTATTTTTTATTGAGTAGGACAGGGATATAAAGCAGATAAAAAAGGAAGAGTTCATGTTTGAAAATAATCTCTTCATACTAGACAATAATAATCACAGTTCCTGTTTTGAATGCCTGAAGACAACACTTTGTAAGCATATCTCAAACTGCAGAATGTAGCAAATATGTAATGTTTAGGGTAGATATGATTGAAATGTTTTGTTGTTTAGAGAGAATAAACCATACGTAGCGAAAAATGTGATTCGTCAGGTATGCAGCAGTCATCCCTCTCGTTCTGGGAGGAGCTTTGAGATCTGGGAGTGAGAATTAACTAAATACTGTAGCTAATATGCAGGTTTTGTAAATGAGTATAGCTCTAGGCAGGCAAACATATACCTGTTAATGAACTGGACATAAAGAAGGACAGTTTTGACCCAAGAAAACTTTCTTTGTTAAAAAATAAAAAAGGAAGCAGATTCTGTTTTGACATCTTTTTTTCTGCTGCACAGCTTGAAAACTGCACAGCAGGGCTTTTTTGTGGGTTCAGTTCCTAAGCACAGAACAGAGACTTTCTCTGGCATACTGTAAAATCATTGGAAGGGCAAACTCGTGAATCACTTTCAAATGGTGAAGCTTATGAATTCCACAAGCTGGAGGCATTGGACATAGTTCAAAGACATTACAAGCTTCACAAATTTAACAACCTTGGATTTTTCCCTTGAAAACAGGAAAATAAAATGTAGGACTTAAAGGTACCAAAAGTAAGATGGCAAGTGTTAATGTTTGTTTGCAAATTCTACCTTTGAGTATACAGTTCTGACATTACAGTTCTGACATTTCTGTTAGCTCATCTCAAGTTGATAATGTTTCAAAATTGTGAATAATTTCTATTCAGTAGGTTTGTTGTTTTATACTACTACCTCTACATAACGCATTACTTCAGCTCAATAAGCATATAAGTCAAACAACTTTCACAACAGAATCTGTAGAATTTTTTTTGAGAAGTCAGATGAAATATTTGTAATACAAAATACTGCAGAATTTAGTAACCACGGATTTGCAATGGGCTGTGCTATTTGATTTACATTTTATATTCCTAATTAAAATCATTCACTTGTAAAGAGTTTAAATTTGTACATCTCTAAGTTAATAAAACATTTTCAACTTTACAGAAACTGTTAGTGGATTTTCACCTGGTATGAATGAATATGTCCAGCACAGAGTAGGTAGTAACGTCACATTTATTATAAATGTATTAATAAAGCAGTTCAATCCTATTTTTTTCTATGCCAGCACACAATGCTTACAGAATTTTTAAATCATTACACTATGCCATGTTTTGTTTCTGTTTGTGTTTCAGTGAATTCTGATATATAAAACACAGATTATTCTAGGACAATTCAAATCCTTAGTGATGCAGTAGGAAAGAAACAATATGCAATCATATTAAAACTATCATAAGCTACAAACTGTAGCCAGCCAAATTGTCATTTTAGCTTCAGTTATGTATTTCCTGTCTTCCAAGTGCTTAGAAGACTGCTTGGGGTTTACGCAAGATTTTTTTCTCTCTCTAAAGACGCATTAATACCACCCTTTTTATTGTCTACATTCTATTGGTCTCATATGATTTGAATCCCAAAATATCTAATCAGAAATCTTGATTTCTAATTCAACTTTGAAGTTTGGATGCATTTTTCATAAGTTCTAAAAATAAAAGAGTTCTGTCTTCTGCAGTGGCATGTCATGCATATGTATGAAGGCACTGTGACAAAATTCCAAGGCATTTAAAGAAGTGTAAATGGAAGGAAAAACATACTAGCAAAATATGATACAGCATTTTAGTCTTCTATATATGGGAAGTCTTTGACTAGATCAATATAATTAAGGGCAACCCAGTGACAATGGCAGACAAACTAGAGTCATGCACTGAAGTTAGATTAGAGACCGTTACAGGTACAGTCTACAAGTGAAGTACTCATCTGCTGGAACATGACATGTCATTGCAATATGTGCTTAAACAATGCTCATCCCAATTACACTGAAAAATAAATGAAGAGAAAAGAATAAAGCTTTTGAAAACTGTTGTTATCAAGAACGACTGTTTCATAGAGCTGTGAAAGATTAGTTCACTGTTTCCATGTTAAAAGAACTGAGTCTAATTGTATCAGATGGGTCAGATGTATGGATGGACAAATATATTTTGATTTCTAGAAAAATCTGTACATTTTCATACAGGCTCCAAAATAATCCAACTGGTAGAACAGAGCACCTCCCACTTATCCAGAAGAAAACCTGACAAAAAAAAAACAAAACTGTGAAAATAGCTCAGAGGACATGAAAAGGGTTAAATGTGTGTTTTCACAGACAGGCTTTTACAAAAAATGCTTCCTAGGAGACCCTTTGTAAAAGATGATGCACATGTATTGAAAACAAGCATTACAGAAAAATGCTCTCAAACTCTTCAATGTTTGAAGAATGTAGTCCGAAGTGAAGCTTAGTTGGGAGATAAGGCAATTAAATCTAGATTCTAGTACTCAATTACTGCAATCAAGAGTGTCATACAGTCCTTTTAAGAAATTTGCCAAAATTCCTCTTCAATTCAGTTCAGGTTGTTTCTCTTCCTACTCTTACTGAATCTCATTGCTCTGATAGTTCAAAATCTTCCATTAACTTCCAATCTAAATTTAGTCATGGCCATTGTTGTCTCTTAGCTTCATAAGTATTTTTCCCTTGCTAATATTTATATCATCGGTATTTTTCAATGTTCTTCTTAGTCTTCTCGCTAGAGTGAACAAGCTTGTTCTTTTTGTAAAATTCAAGTTACCCAGTCCTGTGGTGATCTTATTAGACTTTTTCCTAATTTTCAGCATTCTCTTCTTAATCTGGACACATCATACTAGTCCTAAGAGCATCTGCTGTCATTGCCAAGAGATTAATAGAGAAACAGAACCTCAGAAGAAAGTGGAGAGGTACTCAGAGCATTGTGGATGGCATTGAAGCTATAATGAGACAAGTAGGCCACTACAATTACTGTGAAATGTAGTTTTGCCTTGTACAGCTGCTACCTATGATCATCTTTATCCTCTCTTCATTATGCACCTACATTTAAGAGTTATTTTAGGCCCTGCTTACTGAACACCTTCCCAGTGCCTGCTACCGGCACCTCAGGAGCTTGGCTTTGTGAAACATTTGTAAGGCACTGAAGAGACAGAGTAGAAAATAACCTTTAAAAGCTGAAGAATAATTTTATTGCCTGAAGCTAGGTATTTTTTCTGACATAAACACAGCTTTCTTTCTGAAGATAAGCTTTATTAAAAAAAAAAAAAAAGCCTGTTTAGATTTGTACATGGGGATGGATACATCTGAAGACCTGCATGTAGGGGCTGATGGCATCCAGAAGTGGCGTTCCCAAACAACATCTTTTCAGCCATGTCTGCTCTAGCTAGGAAAATCTAGAGACTTTTCACCACTGTTCCTGTCCTCCTTTGGAGGAGAAAGAAGAGGTAAACAGAAGTTCAGATTACATATACAAAATCAATGAAGACTTGGCTAACTAATGGCTAAGCAGTGGAGCCTAAAGCAATATTCCAGTATTCAGTGCACCCCACTAGAGCCATTTTTTCCACCATCTTCTGTTGTTATGTAATATTTATTAACAGACTTCAGATAAGAAGATTGTGGAGTGTAGTGATCAAACGCTAGAAAAAGCAAAAGCAGAAGTCAACTTCTGTTAAGAGAAATAACTAATTAAATAGTAATGGTTGTGGATTCAAAAACCTGTGAGTCTGTAAATCCCTCAACTCTGTATTTCACAAAGCTCAATATTAACATTTAAACTTGGTGAGAATTTAAAAGGACTAGTGCTGCGTTCCTCTTTGACCTTAATTGATGTTTCAGACTGGCATTTCAGCCTTCTGAAGTCAGCTCCCTCCCCTGACACCAGCAGTACCAACTGGAGAAAGAACAGTCTGGGCTGAATTCAGATGCAGGCTTCCATCTCCTCTTTACAGGTGATGCTACCTCAGGACAGAATTACTGTCTGCCCACTCCCATTTCTCCTGCTGCAGAGGGAATTCAGGACTAATGCTGAAGGGGAGGAGACAAACCTGCAAGGAAAACGCTAACCTAAAAAATGCCTATGATGGGAAGGAAAAGGAAATCCTGAAAGGGGTATGTATCAAGGGATAAAAACGAAGGACAAAACACTTGAAAAGTGGTAGAGGTAGTAAAATAGTTATGGAGGAAGGTGACAGACAGAGAGGTGTGATTGTTGAGTGCAATTTAAGAGGGAGAACAGAAAAACAAAAGGAAAAGAACAAGAGAAAAGGTGAAATATGGAAGAGGGTGAAAAGAATGCAACAAAAGAATGAGTCACAGGTCATAAGAAAGGTCACAAGAAGGAAAGTAAAAAGTGGAAGGAAGGAAGGAAGGAAGGAAGGAAGGAAGGAAGGAAGGAAGGAAGGAAGGAAAGAAGGAAGGAAGGAAGGAAGGAAGGAATAAAAAACTACCCAGTCTTATTTTGATCCCTCCTGTTACATGATCCTGTTGAATATGCCGGATTGTACATTTAAATAGTGAAAGAAAGAGAAATTGTAATTAATTTTTATTTTTTGCTATTTTCTGGCAAAGCTAAGAACCCACAGACTGGCCACCTTAAAACTACTGGTCACTATGTGCACCACAAAGTGGCTTCTTGGTGAGGACCTTGTTTTTCCCCAGCGTGCTGGGAGGCAGATTCTCTCTTGTAATAGAAACAGGGCCAGGGAGGAAGGAGAGGTGAGGAGAAGGCATGCCCCTTGCTGTCTAAGGCCCTGTACAAAGGTGTCTATGTGAGGGATTCAAAGGAGAGTAATGAATTCCTCCAGGGGCTACTGAAAAGACCTGTGCTTGGCATCTCATTTGAATCTTCCTGAGATGGAGCTTATTTCCCTTTCCATTGACAGACTCTTAGGCAAGGTGAGCAATATTCCACAAGCCTGAGCAGTGAGCCTAGTCTCCCTCTGACTCCTTTTTCTCACACGCAACTAAATAGTCTAAGGAATTAAGGGGTCACAGGCATCCCAGCAGTGGAACTTCAAGGAACTTCAGTTCCAGAGCTAACACCTAGATCTTAGGGAGCAATACTAGTTAGAAAGACAAATAAGGATAACACTCCATTGTTTCTTTCCACAGATCACTAGAGAAATCACAGCAGGCAGCCAGCAAGGACACGGGACTCAGTAACCCCACGTGGTGACACCAACGGTAGGCGCCCAATCCCACAGTGGTCTCCTGGGTTCTCACCTCAGTCTGCCACATCTCTAGCTCACAGGCTGTAAACAAAACCCCTCCTTTTACTGTCTCCCCAGTTTGCACGGTAACCTGAAGTGACTACGGAAGACAGTTTTTGGTAATGGATGAAAACTGGCAGGAATAGGGCCCACACGTTGAATCGGCTGGGTACAGAAAACACCACAAAGGTACTGGCTTGTAGCAGGAGATTCAGTAGAAGCAGTGAGAGTAGCACAGCTTTGAGGGATGTGTAGGTTTTTCTCCCCCATTCAATGTTCCTGCTCTGTCACCAAGATGAGGTGATTTTTGCTGGGTTCTTCTCATTATCAAGTATGATCCTTGTGACCCACTTCTGGTGTGTGCCTCCTATCTGCTGCGTAATCCTGCTCTAATCCATGCCTCCAGAACACAAGAAGACTGGCTTGTTTGGCACGAAGGTTCGTAAAAGCCATCAAATTTTATGAGCAATTTCAAATGGGCTTTCACGTTCTATTTATAAATACAACTTCTTTTATGAAGGCTCCTTGCATAATCTTCATCCTTCACAGTCAGCCATTATCACCTAATGTTACATAGCTTTTTTTTTTTTTCGGAAAGCAGTACACTAGTTTATAACAGCTATTAAAATCCCCATGCTTGTACATGCTGCACGGTTTGTAATGTAGCTGTTTAAAAATTCCTAGATACAGCAAACAACAGTGTGTTGTCTGTTGCATATATTGTTGCCATGAGACCTTCAATATTTTCTCCTATATGTCCTCTGTGAGTAAGAGAAAATGTTCTGAATATAGATAACTTGACTAGAGAATATAAATGACTTTATAAAACAAACAAAACAACAACGCAACTAGTTCAACAAAAAACTTCTCCCCTATCCCCTTATTATTGTCTCTAACTCCTAAAACAATGTGGAACAAATCTCATCTGTGCTGAAAACACCAAACTTCATGTTAACCATAGCAAACACTAGACAACATTTTAACTTTACACAAAAATAACATGAATATTGTATACCTGTCTCCAAAAATGTTTTCTGTTTAGTAAAACTCCCATATAGTTACCATTTATAGATGTAGATAGATATATTTCTTTGTCAGGCTTCAAAATAAATGCAGCCTCACTCTCTAAAAAAAGAGGTCCAATCAAACATAAAAGCAAAGAAATGAACAGTAAATTCTACAGAAATTGCTCTTTGGGTCCACTGAATACAACTGGAAACAAAACATCTCCTCCTGAAGACTATAAATACAGTGTTTCAGAACCACCATAGACAGTCTGTAATAATAGATCACACGGCCATTTCAGAAATTTAACATTCTACAGAAAAAATAGAATTTATAATTTTTTATAGAATTATCTATGCAAAATGCAATAGCATTATAGCTGTCCTAGCTGGCCTTTGGTAAACC
Source organism: Anseranas semipalmata (assembly GCA_013399115.1). Taxonomy (NCBI): domain Eukaryota; kingdom Metazoa; phylum Chordata; class Aves; order Anseriformes; family Anseranatidae; genus Anseranas; species Anseranas semipalmata. Next base: position 1,095,098 of record VXAA01005613.1, read on the forward strand.
ACACTTCTTCACGGGCCCTGGAGATCTTAATCCAAGATCAACAGAAGTTGACTATTCATCCAAAGCGAAAACCAACTCAAGACTGAGTTATTATTTTGTAAACACCTGTGAAACAATACAATCCATGACATTTTGAAAGCAAAACATACCTCCCTCATCCAGCAACAGGCAGATTGAAAACAATTAAATGCAAAGCGGAAATGATTGCTATTATTCTGCTATTCAACATGCATACTACTGAGATGTACTGTCCATAACATGTATTGTACATTAACAAGTAATTAGGAGTCAAATCTTGAGAGGTGAAAAACATCTTAACAATGAGTACAGAATGTTTTAATGCAAATTTGCATATCTTTTAAATTTGTTCTCATCTGCAGTAACTGTGGAAAAACAAACAGAATCACAAAAATCTGTAATAAGGTTGAGAATTGTACAGAGACTCTAGGAGACTTTAAATATCTAACATACAACAGACTTAAGGGAAAAAAATTCACATGGAAGTAGAATAAGAAGCATTTAAAAATGTTAAAGATGGTATAATGACCTCAGACTTGGATTACTTATGATAGGTAGAATGAGATTATAAGAGCAATTATATTTCCATGGAGGGATTTTTGTCAAACCAAGAATTATTCTGATCTGATGTAGTAGGTAGTGTTGCAAATGCTACCTATGTCAGTAATGATGACGACTAGGTAGAATGTCATACAGCCTGAACATATTGGAATGAAAATGATTCTGGAACAGGAAGCTACTACTTTGTGAAAGCAGAAATTGTGAATTAATTCTATTAATTGCATTTATTCTTTGAACTATAATATCTATGGAAGATGCCCTGAACACCAACTATAAATGCTGGATCTGGTATACTAGTCCACATCCTATTACATTATGACACCTCCATCATGTTCCCTTTTAGCTAAAGACCTTGTTTTCTCAAAATGACCAAAGATGCTTTTCATCAGCCAAAGCTATGGAGAAGTGGATAAATTGTGGAAAGTTCCATAAAATTTTAAACTGCCTCTGTATTAAAGAGACAGAGTGAAGGACTGGTACAGAGGCCGTGGATACAGAATAAAGGATGCAGTTGCATTGTCCAATAGAGGGAATGTACAAAGTTGCTGCAAAGTTGTTGCTGTTCCAGAAGTCAGTTTTGGATATTTGGAGTACAAAAAAGGTCAGAACCCGGGCAGAGATTGCTAAATCTCTAAGCAGAGATCCAGTGACTTGATCCAGTCAGCATTTTAGGGTGAAAGACAGCTAGAGCAGATCCACCACACTTTGATTAGAGGCAGTATCTCTTTCTGTAACTCTACCAAGCTATGCACAACCAGGAGGATTTGGCCTCATAAGCGTTAATATTTCAGCACAAAGAAAGGTGACACCAGTTAAAGCGACACCACCCCACTTAAAACCATACTGAAGTACCTCGTCTGCTTTAATGAGACTTTGATTTATAATTTAATTGTCTAAGAAAAGAGCTGAGCACACTGATTTGCTTTACTGTGTAGAGGTGATTATTCATTATTAGAGAGAATGTTCTCTGTTATTAACCTGGAGGCTGCTGATGTCTTATATGTAATCCAACTTGCTCAGTGAATGATTTTTAGCAGGAAATGTGGCTCTTAATTCAAACGCAAATTTTCTCTGCATATTGCACTGAAGCAATATATTTGTTAAGATAAACACAGAAAAATGTATTTTAAATTAAACGGTTATTTGCAGATATCACAAAGAAGAGACATGCCTAACGCTGATTGTGTCTTCAGTGCATATTGAGGGAACAAAAATAAAAAGCCCAGTCTCACCTCTGAAGTGAAAACAGTCAGCTTTATAACACACTTGGGTATAACTCATTACAACAATGAAAGGAGATGAGAAGGGGCAAATGCTTGTTTTCTGTTTTAAATGGGTTACAGCATATAAAGTATTTTTAGCAAAACAACACGGATTTGCAGAGATTCTGGGAAGACACAAATCTCACTGAAGAAAATGGGAGAGAAGGTACTTAGTAATTTTGAAAATCGGGTTATTGAAAGACCTTTCTAACGACAAATTATTTTAGCTTTCTTAGCAGTCTTGCTGCAGAACAAGCTTAAATGAATCGTGATTTCTGAAGCACCTTGTTTAACTTCTCAAGCTCAGCTTATATTTAATCAGAGAGGTGTACATAATGTCCTGATTATTTCTAATGCTGCCAGCCTTGTAGCTTCTTTTGAGGCTGACTATTCTGGTGGTAGTGTTACTTTAGTCAGTAGATGGCATTAGCTGCCTCAGTGTCATTTTTGCTGTATGATTTATCAAGAAGTGGGTCAGCTACAGCCTGTGGGTGTGTGGATGTTCCCAGCAGGCTAAGAAAAAACAAAAAAAAAAGTAAGATTTTGTTTTCTTTTGTTAATTACCCTTGCCATATTTTAGTTGTTTCACTGGACAATATAATTAGCCAATAAGGAACAAATCCACCAGAAGGTACACATCTTCAGATCGCAGTGTAAGAAATAGCACAGACGTTTATGCTCAGACAGCAGTCCTTCAGCTGTAGGTACTGCTCAGGGTTACAGGGAGTTGGCACGGAGGCTGTGAGGACAGCAAAACTGTTCAAAGAGACAAGGGGAAAGACAGCTGACACAGCTCTACCCTTCTCTTACCCTCCTGCTCTATCTGCTTCCTCACAACTTCTACTAATGGAGAGAGAAGCATGTTAGACATCAAAGCCAGATGTAAAATGATTGGCATGATTTATATTTTACAGATTTTTTTACACCTAGCAGGTTTTTAAAAGGATATTTTTCAGTTATCTTTGTAATAAGACTTAGGTTGTAAAAATACATGCACATATATATACCATAGACAAAATCTTAATCCTTTATTATTCAAATATCCAATGGGAATGTTCAAATATTCCTCTGAAGTGGTTCCAAGCCAAACCCTGCAGTTAAACACCATGAAAGTGTGTTTGTACGTGTTTGAGACCCACAATCTGAAACTGCCTAGTGGTGAGCAGGAAACAATTCTCTCTTCATGTAAAAATAATTCAAGCAGATTTTTTCCCCTTCCACACTGAGATGAATTTGACAAACTTCAAAGTCCTTTTCTGCAAAGTTTGAAATACTTCCACTCCCTGATCCCACAGCCAGCGATGACAACAGGCACTGTTCTCAGGCAAGAAGTTAAAGACGTGCCAGTGGGTTTCTGCACACCAGTGTATGCCCGACACACACAGGCAGGGCTGCACCTCCTTTGCAGTCTGGAAATCTCTGTTTCTTCCTCAGCCCCTTCAAACCAGTGCATACATTCATGCAGATTATTTTCAATCTGCAGGTGTTAGTTGTAAAACCAGAAAGATGCTTGTATTTTGTGGGAAGGGGCAGTGTGTTTGGAGGGCACAGGGAAGGGAAAATGGGTAGATGATATAACTGGCTTTCACTGTGTTACAGGAGACACTGAAAACAACATTTTCAAGCATATTTCTCAACTTTTCTATTTGACGTTTGATTGACTTACATGGTTTACTTGATATTTTTCACTTGTGTTTTTCAAGGCAAAAACTCACAAGAAGTATTTCTAATTTGCAGGTTGTGTTTCCTCTTAAAATTCCATGTATTTATTTTGGTTGTGTATCTGAACTAGAGCAAACTTTCAAAAACAAATGTAATGATTTTGCTGAGGAACATATATTTTTAATCCACATTGGATACTCATATTATTCTATGTTTTTCATTTTCCTGCAGAAATAATTTTCTTTCAAAAGCACAGCTCCATTATTTTATCTTATTTGCCAGCTCTGCATATTGGCATATATGACAGGTGAATCCTTATCTAGTCAAAAGATTATATGCTCAGGCAAATCAAGAAATGACTGCTTCAGTACCTTTAGCCCAGCTACACACAACCAAAGACTCATCTAAATTTGTTCTCATTATTTCATACCATGATATAAACACCCAATGCCAAGCCAAACCAAGCTAGAGTTTTTCAGACTGTCATGGAGTGTAACTGAAACAAATCAGCTGTAAACAAGTAAAAATGCTCCCTTTTCCTAAAATTCTGAATTAGTGGGATTACCCTCTTCTAACCCTCTAGATGTAAATGTCTGGAGTTCCCTTACCTAGCTGTTCTGAGTATTCTCTCGCTGTAGTGCAGAAATAGTATGGCAGGCAGTAGGGAAATATTGTTTTGGTTTTGTATGTGGATATCTGAAACACAGGAAAATTAAGTATTTTATCAGGTTTGTATAGAGTACTATGGAAAAGCTTATTCCCAAATTTCCAATTCCAGTATCTTTACATCAAAAAATATGTTGCCATCCATAGCTCTCTAAGTGCCAATATAAAACAAAATGTTACACTGAAAGATAAAGTCAGGACATAAAAACAAATAAGGAAAATCAGCAGCACAGTGAAACTGAAACAAACCTTAAAATGCTGCCTGATGCAGGTTCCTAGCAAGTGCATTTCCTCTGTTTCAAATTTCAGCATTTCTGATGCATCAGTTTGCTATAATGACTAGCAGTGTGGCAGAACGTCTTGGAGATAAATATGGGTTTAATGTTTAAATGAGGCATTAATAAACAGCCAGCTAGCTAGAACTCAAGGGTGTGACACTGCTTTTTCTATAGTCAGTCCTCCAGGTAGTAATGTGAACTGGAGAAATATGAGGATAGAAAGTCCTTAAATACACAGAAACCCAGGATACCATTTCATCAAGGGTAAAAGATTTTGCATCCAGCCATTAAAACATCCAGCACTGGAATCATGAAGCTTCTTGCCAGCCTAGATATGGCATCAGACTAGCGAGTTCACAATATAGAAACCACGTGCCCCAGAAGGAATTCTCAGTTAAAGACCATGAGAAATTATTGATGAAATAAACCAAGAAAATAAACAGGGACTCTTTAGGACTAACCCACCTTGCTCTGTTCTCACAAAATTTATGCCACATGTACAAACTGCAAATAATGTCACTATAATTATTTATCCTACAAAAAAGGACTTTGGTTTCAACTTTGAACATATATATATTTTTTTTTAACAACAAAGTAAAACAGTGACAATTTCAGTCCCAAAACACTGACTTGGCAGAAGGCCTGAGCTGCTGTTCTTAAGTTCAATGACACTGAAAGCTTAATAAAATAACTTTACAAGGGAGCTCATAACACATAAAGAACAAATGAAGAGATCCAGTTCTGAAGGGAAATGAAGAGTTTAGAAAGACTCACAACAGTGATCATTCTAGAAGTATTTTTCAGCATTGAAACCTGTATTTGATATTTTAGAAGAAAAACTGGAAGGAATAAAATTTCAAGGCAAGCAGGAAAATATCAAGCTCTCAGATACCAATACATGTCTAGATAAAGACAGATAATCATCCATGTATACTTCATACCCTGAACAATGCAATGACAATAAAACCTCCACACACACACTAGGACAAGAGAAAAGGTGATTAGATCAAACAAGTGTCTTGAGTCTTTTCAAAACAAAAAGAAGTCCCCCCAGCAACTCTTCAAATATGAAATGACAGTCATTATAATAGATGAAGGTTTTTTTCAATTGGCAGTTATTTCCAAATTTGCAATTTTCAGTGACTTAGACATCTGCTGAAAATTTAATGCCATGTCTGAATACCCTGAATATCTCATATGATGCGCACATTAAAATTATTATGCTATTATACGTGACTTTGTAGACATAGATGCACTTAACGTTGGAGAAGCTTCCCAGCTAATACAACTTTCTTAGATATGTGAAGTAAACTCAAATTACCAGATGAAGGTAAACATTTTAAACAGTGCAGGCCCTCTCCTATACAGAAGCAGGGCAATAGGATCAACGATCTGTGTCAAATTATTTATTTTTCTGGTTTTTCTTATCTTTTATCCAGCTGCACCTACCCGACAAGGCCTGGCTGAAGTGGTTCAGTCTGACATAACCTTTTATGCCAGCTGAATTTCAATATTTTTTCAAAAGTATTTGCTGTGCTGGAAGAAGACTTGGCTTGAGTTGCAGAGATTAACACCACAAATATTGACTCATATTTGGTATTTCCAGGGCTGCACAGTGTGATGCATACTGAGTCTGTATTCCTGGAACAATCTTGAACAACAAAAGGTATTTTTTTCCGACAAGTACTGATGCATCTTTTCCCTTTACCACTTAGCTGAGTGCTCTGCTCCCTTACAAAAATATTGAAATAATACCATTTGGCAATACAACACTTAGAAAGGATAAGACTGAACTCCCAGGGATTCTCTACTGGGCACCACAATATAAGAAAGACATAAAACTATTAGAGAGTGTCTAAAGGAAGGCTACAAAGATGGTGAAGGGTCTAGAGGACAAGATGTATGAGAAGTGGCTGAGGTCCCTTGGTTTGTTCAGCCCAGAGCAGAGGAGACTGAGGGGAGGCCTCATGGCGGCCTGCAGCTTCCTCACGAGGGGAGCGGAGGGGCAGGTGCTGATCTCTGCTCTCTGGTGACAGCGACAGGACCCCAGGGAACGGCATGGAGCTGTGACAGGGGAGGGTCAGGCTGGGTGTTAGGAAAAGGTTCTTCACTGAGAGGGTGGTCAGGCACTGGAACAGGCTCCCCAGGGAAGTGTTCATGGCACTGAGCCTGCTGGAGTTCAAGAAGCATTTGGACAAGGCTCTCAGACAGATGGGTGATCCTCTGCAGATCCAGGAATTGGATTCCATGATCCTTGTGGGTCCCTTCCAACTCAGGATATTCTATGATTCTATGATTCTATGATCTTTTTGCTAATGAAGTTATACTTAATGTGCACCAGCATAAATGCAAACAGAAGAACCATCCAGCAGTTAAAACACTAGCCTTGGACTTTGGATTCAGTTCTATCACAGCAATGATCTACCACAGAAAACTCATATGAGCTTTGATGTGACACTAAGGGATTTATTTCCTAAGTATGTTTTAGTATATTTAGAATATCTTTGTGCAGCACAGTGTTTAGATATCTGTTCACTGCTGTGAACTACTAAAATGTCAGACCATAAAAATACTGCTTAATCACACACACACACAAAGTTTAATGTAGGGCTTATGGAAAAACTGGCACAAAGATAAGAAGAAATTGTCAAAGGTGTATCACACAATTTCTTACATAGAATATTAAGGAACATAGAAAACTGAGCACAGGGATTGAAACACTACATTAAATATATACTTTCCGTTTGAGGTTTACTGGAATTCATTTTCCAGCCTGTGTTGACCACCAAGGTCCCCATCCAACCCCTGGCTATTAAGACAACGACAATGTCCATCTGATCATTAACCGATTTTGCTTAGGCAATGAGTTTCCCTCTTTGCTTAGGCAATGAGTTTCCCTCTTCCCCTGATCATTTTAATAACCTTTCTCTTCATCTGCTCTCATATGGATTTATCTCCCTGAAAAAGAGATGCCAAGAACTGCAGATAGCATTCCAAGTAGATTTTTACCTGCATCGCTAATTAACAGACCTCAATTTTTCCTGGGTATCTTGACCAATAAATCCTAGAAATCTTTCAGTTTTTCATGGTGGCTTCTCTATTCACCCATTGCTAGAGATGATTTTTTCCTTCTTTGTTGTTTTCAAGGGTTCAGAACTCAGACAGGGTAGAAATTTTTATCACTGGTTACCTTTCATTTAGTATTTTTACTAACTATCTATTTCTAATGATCCTCTCCTCAATCCCATCCCTTTTCCTCAGTGAGATCTCATTCCTTCCACAAGCTGCCAACACTTTCCAATTTGTATCAGGAGCAAATTTCTTTAGTTTTCTGCTTTTCTGGGGCCAGTTGTTAAAGCAGTAATAATGATTCAAGATCTACATTCCTTTAAGAACTGTATTAATGAGCTCTTCCTTGTCCCATAACTTTAAACACAGACCATCATCATGTTTCCCCTTTTACCAGTTTGTTAATCATTTTACAGCTTTTGTACACATTTACAACACAACTAAGACCTTTTTTTTTTGTTTCCATATCAAATGCTATAAAGTCCATACAGATGAAGTTTACTGAGCTTCATTTCTTGAGAAAAAAAGTGTTATTTCACCAAAGAACATGGTGAATTTAGTCTGAAATGCTCTATATTTGGTTATTCCATGTGGGCTTCCATTGCCTCCATGCCCCTAATAACTGTTTCCATTAAAATATCTTCTAAAACCCGGTATATCACTAAGGTCAGACTAATGGTCTATTATTGCCCAAATCATCGTTTAACATGAAAGCAAGAAAATAATTTTCTGCCTTCTCCAGGCACACTTTAAACCATAGGCTTTTAAAACATCATTTTCTAAATCTAGGGCATCTCTAAATTATTTACAGTTAAAAAAAAAAAAACAGGCAATAGGAAATGAAAATAGGCATGATAAATAAAAAAAAACAACAAACAAATATGTTATAGTGTCTGAAAACTTGTCTTGATTATCATTGCTTATTAATCAGATTATTTTAGAGCAAAGACGTGTTTTAAGTATTTTATCTTGCTTATTAAAATGAATTTTAAAATATCAAAGTGTCAGAAAATGGAAAATAGCTAATCCTTAATCTTGCTTTTCTGGGGAATTAATATTTCTCTTTAATATAATCCTTCTGTCAGGCAGAAATGTGGTGGTGATCTTCAGATGTAGAATTTCTAGACTATAATGTTTCATGTCCCAGCTGAATTGATTCACCTGTTTATCATTTCATGACGTTTAGTAGAAGTGGTTATGAAACACAAGGCTAAACTGGTATCTTAAAAATGGCTCAATATTCAAGTCGACTGCCAAAGAACAAAGGCTTAAGTAAGCAATGTAATATCTAGAGTTTCTGCACACACACAGATCTCTGTGAGATGAAAGGACATTTTGGGTTCTTACCACTAGAAACTTCAAAGGAGGTTTCTTACTTAGGTGTGCTTAGCTTAAAGAACGCAACATACACATCTTTATAGTATAGAGAACATGAATCAGCAATTCTTATGCAGACACAATTTCCATAAAGTAAACAGTAACATGTTGCCGGTAAAATTTTCTAGATATGGTTTAAGTTGAAAATGGTGTTAGATATAAATCATACAATAGACATCTTTGTTTATTAGTTTTAGTTTAACCACACCCACTCATAAAACACTCCATATAAATCAGTGGTACTGTTCTTTAGTGACAAATCAATGTTGTCTTGCACTTCTGTAGAAAGGTTTGCAAGAATTTAGTTAAGACTTACGTGAAATGGTGTTAATGTAATATTAAAAACTGCCAATCGTTTACATTTCCATAAATCTTTATGTGAGACGAATACAAAACTTACAGTTACCTCTGTAGTTCAAGTACCAGTTTAGGGGTTATTTAACTGGAAAACACAATAGAATTGCATGTTCTGTTTGTAGTGAGAAATTGCAAAATAGAATAATATCAAACTTCCCCATCACAGGCACTGAAACAAGCTCATTTCTGTCTCTGAAGACAAGAAATTTGTACCCCAATGAAATTCCAGAATCTTTATTTAAAGCCAGAGTGGAGGACTAGATGCAACCTCTTGTGCTTATAATAGTAGAAACAGAGTAGTGCAAAAAATTGGTGTGCTATAGGATGAGGATGGTATAGGGTGAAGAAGGGTGAGGACAGAGGAAAGGAAAGTTCCTTAAAGCTAAATGCCTGCTTCTGAGACTGCCTTTTATCATCAACTTCAATATCTTTTCATTAGAAAAAGTGTTTTACAAATCACTATTAGCACTTTTATGTCCAGCTTAACAACCTTTCTTCCATAATATCATAATTTATATGCAATAAATAATGTGCCTGATTTAATATGCTTATCAGTCCTTGTACTAATTAATGCATACATATTTTCCATCAGTAGTTGAGCTTAGTAACAGTAATTTTAAAAAGATACAAACTGTATGTCAAAGTAATCACTACGCCATTGTGAACTTTTTTTTTTTTTTGCATTCCAATGTTCATATCCTTGCACGTGTGCTTGGGACAGAATTAATGCTCACGGCAGAATTCAGCAGTTTAAGTATAGTAATTTAAATCACAGTGCATTTGACAAGGAAACTGAAATCTAATTATTACAGATATTGGCCATCTTGGGAACCTCTCCTAACAAAGAACAACAGGTACATGCTTCTTTAGAACCCTTCTCCACCACAATAAATGCAACAGAACAGACATTGATGGAGGAAGTCTGCATCAGTTGTGATTAGAAGGATCTGAAATGCCAAGGATTTAAATTGTCACCTTCGTCTGCCAGCAGGTTGCTGGAGACAAAGATAGATTCAAAGAGTTGGAAGGACCCCCAGTTAAATTGACCAATTTTGTGCAAACTCTTCATGTTATTTTATCTGTTTTTCTACAGCAGAACCTTATGAGTTGAAGATAACAGCTACAGTTCTGAGCTAAAACAGTGTTTCCATTTGCCTATACCAATAATATCTTTCTAAATTCATCTTGGGGAATAATTTCTTTAAATGCTGGACAGCTAGGGAATCCTACCATAGGTAGTATTTATTTCCATTGCTGATGTTAGTGGCATACAGGCTAAATGCTGTACTGCTAAGATAAGATGTACTTCTTGTCTCCTAAGCTGTGCTTAGGAATTGTTATTTAAAATGTTGCCCAGGCACCTTACAATGCTTTTCCAAGAAGCATTTCATTTTACTTGGAAATAGAATTTACATTTTTATGGATCCCATAAAATACTACGAACTTTTGCAATACATTTCAAACTGATTGTGACATCATTAGTGACATCAGTACTTTGTGTTGCCTCTTCCTCACGTAACTTCAATAATCTATAGGTAGATGAGTATTTTAACTGGAATTCTTAGGGCACAGAGGACTTTCCTCACTTTACTTTGGATACAGAGTTTGAAGCTAACAGCAAACTAGGAAGAAAAAAAGAGAATGGAGAAAAACACACATACAGAAGATAGTCTATACAATTTTTTTTTTTTTATGTTTTTATATGATGTCTAACTTTTTTAAATCTAAAATTAGGTGAGATGAATCTAACTCTTGGCAAGTTTATGAGGTGCAAATTGCACTGCAATTTGTTCCCCAGAAGACAGCAGCCTGGGAAACAGTGATTCCTGGGAAATAATGACTCACCCAAAAGAAGAGGGTGAGTCTTATGAGACTGTAAGTGAGGAAAGGGAAAAAGCATAGCATAGGTTAATATGAGTCTGTCAGAAACCTGAAAGCTATTTTACAAACTTATAAACAGAAAAAGTAAATTTCACTTTGGCTTAAATTATTCTATGTATATCTTTAGTATCAACTAAGAGGAAGAAAAATGGAAAAATGGAAAGAAGAAAAAAAATCTGAAAAGTAGTATAGGAGTCTTTTATATTTTCTTGCATTTAGGCTATGACCAGTATATAAAAAAATAAGATTTAAAGATTCATTTTATTTGGTTAGAGAGAGAATGAAAAGGAAGGTTTTTTCCATGCACTTGGCCTTTGGAAGCATTCACTATAATTGAATCCATGTGAAAAAGGTGGGCTGCTATTTACAAGTTTCATTTATATGAAAATGACCACCTGCTATGGTAATGAAAAAGTCAGTATGTTAAAACTTGAGAAATATCTTTTTATGAGCTACTCCTTCACTATCCTTACAAATATCATGGAATGGTAATAAAAGCTATTTTTCATATATTCTGCTTGAAGTTTGAAAAGAAGATAAGAATCCCTAACTTAAAACAACATTTTAGTAAGAACGGAATAAAAGGAATTGACCCCAGTCTTCCATCACCTCCATCACCTCCCCAAAACAAAACAAATAAAATACAATGAGTTTTCAGCTACCGTTAAAGCAATTCCCCATTTTGTATTCAAAGGCTGTACAGCTTTCATATAGCTCTAGATATGAGAAACTGAGAAATGGTTAAGAAATGTACCTCATTCCCTATTGCCACTTAATCCTTCCCAATTATATGAAATCCTTGGCTGAATAATATAGCTTTAGTTATTGATCTGTCATCGGTGAATCCTTTTTCCACTTATCTATTACTTGTATTCAGGAGATATGTATGTTAATACATATTACAACTAATATACTTGTGTTCTAGAAGAAAGTATTTTACACTGGAAATACTATTCCCAGACCTATGGATGTCTGTATTTACAGAATTGTAATTATGGTTCAGTAGAAATGGTATAACAAGAACTCTCTTGATTTGAAGGAAAGGAGGCCAAGGGACTATTGACAATTATTTATTTGTTCCTAACTTTTAGAATTCATTCCCTTCTCTCCTCTTCCATTTACAGGAGAACTTTTACATTTGCCAACTGTCTGAACAGATTACACAAATCTCTTATGTATACTAGAGCACATGGCATTTGGAAACTGAGAACTTTGACAAACTTTCTTTTTTTTTTTATGTGGAACTGGATTTTCATGACTTGGAAATCAAAGATTATGTAGAGGTTGGTGGATTCTATAAATTAGAATAAATAAACCAAACAGGTATTTATCACAGCATTTCATAAATATCAAACACAGACATGCTAGCACTGGACATTTTGTCAAGTTAGCCATTTACTACCTGGAAATAACCATAGCAGCAATAGTCCTGAACAAGGAGATTTCAACAGAGAACCTAAACACTTTGGAGATTGAGGGTTGAAGAAGCTTATAGCAGCAAAAGTAAACTGGCATGTGTTTTGCACATTAGCACTGAGTCTCAAGTTAGCTATAAAAAAACAAACCAAACCAACCAAACAAACAAAAAAAACCAAAAGATATGGAAATACTAAAAAAGCAAACAAGTAAACAATTCCCCGAAAAGTGAGGATAAAGGGTGGTCCTACTAGAGTTTAGGACTAATAGATGTACAAAATAAGTGGTGCAGTTATCAAACAATAAGCCAGCTCAAATCTGATGCTACCCTTATTAGGACCATTTATGTTTCTTAATCTTTCAATGGCTCAGTATAAAAATGTGTATAATTTAAGCAGTAAATCAAAGGTTGGCTTTTATTTTCCCAGTGAGGACTTGGAATTTAAAATATCCCTTTGGCCTTGTTTTTATTTTGTGCAGCTTTTCTATGTTCTGAAGAGATATACTAATATACTCATTCTTTGGAACATTGGAATAATCTACTTCAGCCACAACCAGGAAGATTTTTTTTTTTTCCAAAAGAACAACCTTTGCCAATTAGAATGTCAGTCTGAAACAGCTGTTATTAAACCCAGTCCCCTCTTCCAATCACATCCCACTGAGGTATCGAAGCAATCATCAGCCACTAACCCAAGAAAGCCCCAGATTCAAAGCCCCAGAGGCACCTGTTATAGATGAACTTCAGGAAATCTTAAGTCTAGACAAGGGTGTATCTTATTTCTAACAACCTGCCACTTACACAACCCGTTCCCTAAATGGAATTTGCTGAAATAAACATAAGATTCCCATTGCCTTCAATTAACTTTTAATCAAGCTTTAGCTACTTCCTCTTATCCTCACCCTCCCACTCATCTTCCCAATATATCTATCTCATCCTTCTGCTCTATTTTGCTGCTTCCAATTAATTGTGCTTTCTACCCTACTGACTTTCCTCTGTTGACTGTTCAGAGTCTTTTTAATTCCCTTTTCTTTCAAACTTTGCTCCTATTACCCTTATGAAAGTGCTCCCCAGTCACGTCAATCACAGTCTGCTCTTGCCACATCCCTTACTTAAAACCCTCGCTATGACCACCTGTAAAAAGGCACTGGTGAGACCACTTCTGGAGGGCTGCATCCAGTTCTTGCTCCCCAGTTCAACAGAGACATGGACATACTGAAACGAGCCCAGAGAACGGTCACAAAGATTATTAAGGGACTGGAGCATCTGTTATATGAGGAGAGACTGAGAGAGCTGGGACTGTTCACTGCAAAAGCTGTGACTGCTCCATCCCTATGAGCTGGAAGTGAGACAAAAATGCCAGGAGGCCTGCATGGATGAACAAGGTGCTCGTAGCAAAACTGAAACACAAAAAAGAAGCATACAGAAGGTGGAAGCAGGGAGAGGCAACCTAGGAAGAATAAGAGACACTGCCCAAGCATGCAGAGATGCAGTTTGGAAAGTGAAACCCTACCTTGAATTGAACCTGGCAAGGGATGTCAAAGGAAGCAAGAAGGGCTTCTATCTACAAAGCTGACAAAAGGAAGACTAGGGAAAATGGAGGCCTGCTGCTGAATGGGGTAGGAGAGCTGGTAACAGAGGACATGGAATATGCTGAGGTACTGAATGGCTTCTTTGTCTTGGTCTTTACTAGCAAGACCAGCCTTCAGGAATCCCTGGTCTTGGAGACCAGTGAGAAAGGCTGAAGCAAGGAAGATGTACCCTTGGCTGAAGAGGATCAAGTCAGGGAATACTTAAGCAAACTGGACACGGGCCCTGATGGGATACTCCCACAAGTGAAGAGGAAACTGCCCGATTCTCAAGGCCACTCTTGAGAACCTTGGAGTAACTGTGGCAATTAGGAGAAGAGCCCAAAGATTGGAGGAAAGCAAATGTGACTTCTAACATCAAGAAGGGCAGGAAGAAGAAACCAGGGAAATACAGGCCAGTCAGCTTCACCTCGATCCCTGGGAAGGTGATGGAATGGTTAATCCTTGAAACCATATCTAGGCCCATGAAGGACTGGAAGGTGGCTGGGAGTAGTCAGCATGGATTCACGCTTGACCAAACTGATGACCTTCTGTGATGAAATGGTTTGGCAGAGGAGGGGAGAGCAGTGGATGTCGTCAACCTTGACTTCACTAAGGCTTTCAACACTACCTCTCATAAGATCCTCATAGAGAAGCTGATGAAGTATGTGCTGGATGGGAAGACAGTAAGGTGGACTTAAAACTGGCTGAATGGCTGAGCCCTGAAGGTGTTGATCAGTGGAACAAAGTCTAGTTGGAAGCCAGTAACTAGTGGTTGTACTCCTGGGGTCAGTACTGGGTCCAGTCCTGTTTGTTTAACATCTTCATTAATAATCTGGATGATGGGACAGAGCGTAGCCTCAACAAGTGTGCAGATGACACGAAAACTTGTGGAGTACTAGCAGATATAACAGAGGGCCATGCTGACATCCAGACGGATCTCAACAGGCTGGAGAAATGGGCTGACAGGAACCTCATGAAGTTCAGCAAAGGGAAGTAAAAAGCCTGCATCTGGGGGAGGAACAACCCCAGGCACCATTAGAAGCTGGGGGCTGCTTGGCTGAAAAGCAGCTTTGCAGAAGAGGACATGGGGGCTCCTGGTGGACATAAAGTTGAACACGAGCCAGCAATGTACTCTGGTGGCAAAGAAGGCAAACAGTATTCTGGGCTGCAGTAAGACTGATACCAACAGGTCTAGAGAAGTTATCCTTCACCTCCTAGAATTGTGTCCAGTTCTGGGCTCCCCAGTGCGAGAGAGACCTGGCCATAATGGAGAGGGCCATGAAGGGCCATGAAGGTGATTAAGGGATCATCTCTCCTACCAGGAAAAGCTGAGAGAGCTGTGACTGTTTAGCCTGGAGAAGAAAAAGTTTGTGAAGATCTTATCAATGTGTATAAATATCTGAAAGAGAGGGTGTACAGAAGATGAAGCCAGGCTCTTTTCAGTGCTGCCCAGTGCCAGGACAAGAGGCAGTGAGCACAAACTGAAACATAAGGAGATACTTTTTTATCATGCAGGTGCTGGAGCACTGGCACAGGCTGCCCAGAAAGATTGTGTAGTCTCCCTCCTTGGATACACTCAAAAGCTGCCTGGACATGGTCCAGGGCAACCTGCTTCTAGGTGGCACTGTTTGAGCAGGGGGGATGAAAAAGGTGACCTCCAGAGGTCCCTTGCGGCATCAACCATCTTGTGAATCTGTGGCTGTCCAGAAAAAAGGCTTGGAATGGATGGATGAAGGGGGTTGGGGAGGAATCTTACCAATGTGTATAAATAACTGACTGGGAGGAGGGAATGAGAAGACAGAGCCAAACTCCTCTCATTGGTGCCTGCTGGATGAAGGGAAATGGGCACAAGTTAAAACAAAGGAAATTTCATTTAAACATAACAAGAAACTTTTTTTACTTTGAGGATGGTCAGGCACTGGAACGGCTGTGAAGCCTCCATCCTTGGAGATACTTAAAGCCACCTGGTCATGGCCCTGGGCCACCGGCTCTATCTGATCCTGCTTTGAGCAGGGCATTGGACTAGATTCAGACTAGATTTCCAGCAATCCCTGTCAAACTTGACTATACGTCGAGTCTGTGAAAAGCAAGCATTTCAACCTGAACATGGTAAGAGGACAGCAGATAAACACTGACGTATTCTTCCAAACCTCCGATCCCTACAGCCAACTGCTATTATCTGTTACCTCTTTTGTTGCTCTTTTGTCTAATTTTAGACTGCAAACACTTCAGGGCATGGATGACATTTTTATTTGCCTAAGATGTGAACAGCAGCTATATATAAACTATATAAATGATTAATAATGATAATAGCAGCAGCACAAGAGCAGAACAGAGCTCTGTCTCCACCTCCCATTTAATAATCCAATAAGAAAATAAAAAAAACAAATAGTCCACAAATGAGTAAACATTGTTTTACTATTTTTATATTTAGTTTTCCTACAATCTTTATTTGGATATACTGTACAGTATTTTCCACCTTAACAATGCTATGGAGAGTTAAAAAAAAAGAAGGGATCCTAAATTTCACAAATTCAAAGAAAACTTGACTTTTTCTGCAGAATAAAAAGGTTCTCTAATTCAAAAGGTCAGACAGAAAATGTTAATGAAAACAGAACCCAGTCAAGTCAAATAAAATAAGAAAATAAACAGGGATTTTGCTTCAGGCAGCTTGAATTTGATTTAAGCAGCATTCTTGGAAGAATCCAGCTGTTGTTTACTGAAATGTAAAATAGCATGCTTATTCTTTTATGTGACAGCATTCATGATCCTTCAAATCAGGATGTAACATATTTCTTCTCATCACCAATAATCTAAGTTCATTTTATGTGCACTTACTAATCTGACCAATTACCTGAAAGCTAATTACTCAGACTTTACAGGATGGGACAGCTAACCCAATGTATTTTGATTTTAATTACTGGTATTTAATAAGGAACACTGCCAAATACATCCATACATTAATGTTTTACAACAGAATTACAGATATTTTAATAGTGATTGAACAAGTCTATGATCATCTTTGTTTTATAGCCTCAGAGCTTAATCTAATTTTAGCTAATATAGAGCTGGGCTATGCTTTGGCAATTACAGTATATTATTCATGTTAACAATTTACCTCTTTTCTCTGAATATATACTGAATTTTCACATTTAGACTTCATAATTCCCTCAAGACAGCAGGATAACCCAGAAGGCTGAAACCAATGCATTATTAAGAAGAAAAAGACACATCGTTCTTCAGGAATATAACTCGTGGCAAGTTTAGACAGGGACATAGTCAGCCCAGACTAAGTGAGCCCTCAAAAGCATAAGCTGCAAAAAAATCTGCACCTCCACCTAACATATCTCTAAAAACAACATGCAGCCATTCCCCATCTATAGTTCCCAATTATTAACAGAAAGTTAATGAAAGACTAGACTACAGAAAATATTTTCCTTTCATTGTTATTGTGCTATGCTCTATATAATTGCATATATTATATACATTCCACAGTACTGCACTAAATGTTCAGTGCAACTTTGCACTGCTTAAAAGCTAAAGAAGGTCAGCAGAGAGAGATATGCTCCCACAATCCATGCTTAAACGTTTATTTCAGGCTCATGGTCTCAAGCTTTCACAAATGCTTTAAGAGAAGATTGGAAAGAATTTGCTGCCCACTCACGATGATGTCTCATAAAAGGTTCTTCAAAAACGGATCAAAGGCTGTAATTTCCATGCCATTTTTGTCCAATTTCCTTTTCTCTTAATGTTTTCATTTTTGAAATGGCTATGATTGCAATCCAATTTTGCCCACACAGCACTGCAGGTCTAAATGAACCATTTATCACGAACTTTTTGTCTTTTGGCTGTTCATGATTTTATTTGCTTTGCAATTTTTTAATTTCATTTTTTTTGGTACTACTTATACTGCATTGCAATTACCTTCATAATTATACCTGCAGCGATTTACATTATTCTGTTCCCAGATGCATCATCAAGACTTCTGATCCAACCCAATTGCACTTTAATATTGATGTTAATTTTTCCTCCTCCTCTTCTATCACCAAAAGGATTTTCATATAGATCTTTCCAATTGAAGAACTTTTCCTTTTTGTCCTTTCTGTGCAGCATACACAGAATGCTGGCATCTTGCATTGCTTTTGCTTAATGAGGCTGCCTTACTTTACATGTGAACCTTGCATCTTTTTTTTTTTTTCGCTCTACATTTTCACATACAGAAGAAAAAAAATCACAAGATGATAAAGTTTAGTGCATATTCCACTGATTTTTACTATCTCACTAGATAAAATATCATATTTTGAATAACAATTGTGTTGCTCTTCTTCAGCATAAAACAGTACCAGCCATAAGCAGACAGGTTCTCCATTGTTTGTCTAAATGTTTTCAAGTTCCTTGCATCTGATTTAAAAAAAAAATTAAATATATGCTCTTATGAGACTTATTAACCAACAAATGATCTTTCAGAAGACATCTCGTCTGTTGGCTTTCAAAATTAGGAGAGAAATTTCAGAATTTGTAGTCATCTAGTCCTTTATCAGAATGGCCAAAGAGTGATACAATATGTTTTACTTTAATATTTACCGTTTTCCTTCAATTTCTCTCTCTGTTACAACACTTAGCCTTTAATAATAGTGTTATTTGTTACAGCTTATGCATATCATAAGATTAAATATTATTTCAAGGATAAATTTTATTGCCATACTTTTCTTCAAATTTATCTTTCAATATAAAACAATATGGTATATTACAAAATGCAAAATAGATTTGTTTCAGACTTAATGGCCATTAAAAGTGAGAAAAATAAACTATATATAATCATTAGGGGACTGATATTGTATCAGGATTGTATCAGGAACAGTGTAGCCAGCAGGACTCGGGAAGTGATTGTCCCCTTGTACTCGGCTCTGGTGAGGCCGCACCTCGAGTCCTGTGTTCAGTTTTGGGCCCCTCACTACAGGAAGGACATCGAGGTGCTGGAGCGGGTCCAGAGAAGAGCAACGAAACTGGTGAGGGGTCTGGAGAACAAGTCCTATGAGGAGCGGCTGAGGGAGCTGGGGTTGTTTAGCCTGGAGAAGAGGAGGCTCAGGGGCTACCTGATCGCTCTCTACAGGTACCTTAAAGGAGGCTGTAGCGAGGTGGGGATTGCTCTCTTCTCCTACNGAACGGGCTGTCCAGGGAAGTGGTCGAGTCACCATCCCTGGATGTGTTTAAAAGACGTTTGGATGCAAAGCTTGGAGACATGGTCTAGTGGAGGGATTGTTAGTGTTAGGTCTTAGGTTGGACTAGATGATCTTGAAGGTCTCTTCCAACCAAAAGATTCTGTGATTCTGTGATTCTGTGATTCTAAGTGAGGCAGACAATAAAGTAGTAAATAAAGCAATACTCAGTCCCAGCAGTCTGGTGGTACATGGCTAAAATACACAATATTTTTGTTGCCACAGCATTCACATCACTGAGACCGGTACCTTACAATATTTCAGCTATATATACAGTTATATATATAGCTATATAGAGCTATATATATAGCTATAGAGTATAGTCTTTTGTGAAGGCTAAATGACACTGTGGCTGGAAGTCTGTTATTTGAAGACAAAGGACTGTATGTGGTTGTGTGTGTATATATACATGTGCCTGTGCGCGTGTTTGTATTTATATATCTGTATGCATATATCTGTATGCATATTTATTTATTTTACACACAATACATCTAATAAAATTTGTGTTTACTAATGATGTCAATAAACAAGGAGCAAAAGTTCTCTAAACTTTTATGGGTTGATTTGTTTTATAGTTGGCTGGACTGACACAGCTCAAAACTTTATGTCCCATTTGGTGAGGTACTGGAAATCACTGGACACCATGCTAAACTTCTGTACTTATACTCCTGCCTTTCACATACCTTGTAAACAAAGTTGTAAACAAGCTACAAAATATGACTATATTTTGTATATGACTATAGTAAACTAGAATTTGTATGGAAGTGGATGGGGAAGAATAAATATCAGATACAACTTATGGTTATTTGTTTTGCTATAGGCTTTTTCCCATAAGCAGGGTTTCCTGCTGTTTGATAATAGAATAATGAAACAGTGATGGAAATTAACATAAATACATTTAAAATACTTTGATTTGGAGTTGGGGGTAGGAGATTTATGTCATACAGGAAATTAAGCAAAAGACTTGCGCAAGTTATTCGGTAATGATGAAGAAGAAAATAAAATCATTAGGCAAATAAAAAATAAATTCCCAAATGAGAGGAATATTCTGTAGTACAAAAAAAGCAAGTCTGTAATAAGGAAAGAAGTAAACAAGCACTTTTATTGGGTCTCAGTGCTTGTAAAACCAGCTTAACTGCAATGAAAGTAGATACTTAAAGGAAATAAAACCCTAAATGTTTCTTTACTCAATTTAACCAAGTGAGATCATGTAGGAACAAATATTAGATGTTGTTTCTGTAGTCTCCTTTTAACATTTTTCATCTAAAAACATGCAGGCCACATTCTATTCTCAGAAATACTGATAAAACACATGAACTGAAAAAAAAAGACACTGATTTCAATAGAGCTAATCCAGATTTATAGTTACATAACTCTGAGTGAAATCTATCCCAGTATATTACATATTATCTGCTGGAGAACTGGAATTTCATCTGTACATGAATGCATTTCTGTAACATTGCATTCTTTTAGAGGAGAAATTAAAATCAGTAATTGCTGCAATAACACTTGCTAGTGTAAGATCAGAAACTACCTCAATTCACTGTAAGAAAAAAATATACGAAGTAAACAACAATTGATTCAAGATGATAAATTTGGATTCTTCTGGTGTCACGTAGACCACCATTTGTTCCACAGAGACTGTCAAAATCTCTTTTATTAGAGATGTAATTTTTCCTCCTAGAGCATTATGACCCATAGGTACAAAGGTCTTTAGGAATTATTAAACTCTTCTGAATCTAGATTTAGAAATGCCTTGTGAGGTTGAGCCTGAACATGCTTTCTCTCATCAGGGTAATTTTGGTTTTCCCAGCACTTATGATTCTTGTTTTTACTTTTTATAAAGAAAGATAAAGTGATAATTAGTCCTATTGATTTTCAAGAAAAAAAGACCATATCGGTGGTTACAGTCACAGTGACAACTGCTTTTATTTCTGGCCAAGGCTATGGACCACAAACAGATTACAATGGCAGAGATGTTTTCTTCATTAAGAAAAGCAAAATCTATGATCAGTAAACACTGTATTATAATAAAATCAGAAGAAATAATAAAAGTAAAATGATATGTCATTATTTGTTTGCAAGTTTAATCTAACGGCAGCTCTTCTTTCCTTCACAGGTGTGATGCCAACCTTTAAACAAGTAGAAATACTGAGAACACGGCATACAGCACAGTGTAATATGTAACAGAAAATGATTATTCAGTTA
Organism: Anseranas semipalmata; assembly: GCA_013399115.1. NCBI lineage: Eukaryota > Metazoa > Chordata > Aves > Anseriformes > Anseranatidae > Anseranas > Anseranas semipalmata. Next base: position 1,116,641 of record VXAA01005613.1, read on the forward strand.
CACATACATAGAGGCATAAGCGTCCATACAGGTGCTGTTCCTTAGGTGGGAAATAAAAAGCTCTTGGTAATATTACTTACAAGAAAAATAATGTGGCACAGATGCCATATAAATGTCTGTATATAGTGAAATGTATCTCAAATAATATACATAGCAATAACAGTTCTTTTTCAAAAAGAAAAAAATTGAAAATTAAGTATATATACAAACTGTATGACTGGCTTTTTGTTTTGTGTCCCTAAATCTTACACCTGTTGTTGCCAGCTGGGTTTACCCTAGGTATAAAATGGCACTTGCTGATACACACCAGTGTTCCTTGCAACTCTGCAGCATGTCATCTTTTATTGCCAAGGTGAAAGAAAAAATTTGTACTTCCTTCTATGTCAGACCTGGCTACCATAAATAAATATATTAAAATATGCTATATTGTATACACATGCAGACATTCTCAAATTTAAATGATATGACATACACAGAAAAAAAAGCCCTCAAACAATGGTTCATGGACATTTCAATGGAATTCTACTTCTCATAATGAACTCTTGATTGAAAGTGTGGTGAGAATAAAACTTAAATCTCACAATGGGACTGCATATGAGCTGAATGAGAAATAAAGGGAGATAGCTACACAGTTATGTTCCTAGGTTTCTCCTAGATTTTTTTACCCAACTTTCACTCATGTTGCTGTAATTGATTGATTGCAACTTTCTCCATTCCTAAGCTTTGTGCCAAAAAGAAACATTTTGTTCCATTCATCTTAGCAAGTGACAATGTTCCTTGGCATGTAATATTAATAAAAAGTCATGTTGCCCGTCTCTCTTGGTTGGTCACATCAAGGTTGATTTTTGGTAGCATTTAATGTTTAGCGAGATTGTCAGTCACATCTCTATTTAAATAATATATTTCTGAAAATTAATACAAGTATGGAAAAAAAGCCAAGTTTAGATAATTCACATTGCATGTTCCCCCAGCACATCACACCCTGCTCATGCAGAAGCAAAAGAAAGGCCTTAGGTTTGCTTTTCATTCCTTGGTGATACCTTCAGGTCATTAAGAGATCAGATTTGTACCTGGCCTCCTGCATGGACCCTGTTTGAAGCTCTACTAAAATGCTGTGTAAAGTGACCTAGAACCGACATTCCAGGAGACAAACCTGCCCACCATGCAGCTTGCTACTCATTGAACAATGATCCCGACAGTTTGAAGAGATTTCCTGAGATTTCAAAGTACGCACAGCGATGCAGGATTGCTGCATACTGCTCGAAACGCATTTCCACCCTTTCTTTAAGCAATGCTGCTCACGTCTTACACAAGACAGCTACTCAAGCACATTCAAGGGCATTCCCCAAGAAACAATATGCTAATTCCATATCTCTAGTTAAGCTGGGTCCTGGTGCACACCCAAATACACCAACAAAGGAAATTACAATCAATGACACAGACTGTTTAATGTAATGAACAGTATTGGGAAGGTAATATATTATTACCATGTCATAATATCACATAATACACACACATACACACATGCAAGTATGGATATGCTTTAATGATGAACAATTAAAATCGTGTTGGAGAGTACAAAACTAGAATATAGTTGTACTACAACATTAGTACAAATCTGATTTTAGTGCACTCATTTCTTCTGCACAACTTGTTTAAGCTATAACACTTACAAATGTTACCATTTTAATATCAAAAAGTCTGTGAAAAAGACATTATTCTAAAGATTTTACCACATTCTTGAAGCAAGTTCATCATTCCTCAGTGTTTAAACAGGGGTAAACCATAAGCCTATTTTGTCTGTTTTTGTCTTCTTCCGGAATTTGCCTCAATGTTTCATATTTAAGTTCCCTTATGCTTTATATTAACACTTATTGAACATGGCTGCAGTTATATTAATTTGCACATACACAAGGGACAGTAAAACAAGGTGTTTTATAATGGAAAAAAGTGATCCATTATTTCCTTCATGAAATGAAATATTTCTGCGGGATAAAAACTGTAAGCAGTAGGAATCGAAATTATGCTAGACAAAGGTAGAAAAGTACAGAGCAATGTAAGGACTTGATAAAGAACTTGTGGGGACCAAGCCTGTTCCTTTGGTGATGCAGCACAGGTCATTTGCATGCGAAACACTCACCGTGTGGTCAATCCTAAAAAATGTACTCCGTAACTAGCAATCCCATAGCTGACACTCGAACAAGGAACAATTATTTTTGTCTGGTGAAAGCTACTGCCACATACTCTTAATGATTTCATTATTTTCCAGACATCTTGTTAGGAATGCTGTATAGCAAAAATAACTAATTATTGCTAGAAAGAAATATGCTCGACACCACTGTAGTGCTGGTCTTGACCCTTAGTGGCTGAGGGGTAGCACCAGAGTTGTGACTCTGTGGTTTAAGAAAATGGAAGGAGAGGCAAACTCTGCATGGAGAGGAAATAGCTTTCATGAGACAAACCAAGACAACAGAGAAAAGTGTGTATGGTTTTGGATTTATAATATCAAAATGGGGAGACTGTAAGGAAGTGATAGTGAAAATGGGAGCTCTTGCCTTCATTCCTCCTTACTCTTTTCCCTGTTCCTGAGTCCCAGAGTCATGAGAGCTGGTGAATGCACAGACAGGGAACCTAGATACTCTTGATTTTGGTGGCAGGGAGCTGTTAGACTACAGACAGAAGCAATGAAGCTCAACACTAAAGGAAACTAAAGGAACACTAAAGGAAAAATATACAGGCAAATAACATTAAGTATCAACTAATGTTAATAACTTCTATACGTACTGGCAAATTTTTGATGGAAGGATGGGGATAATTTTTTTTTTTTTAATATGGGATCATTATGTAATGATGTCAAGTCTTTGGACTTTGTGTACTCTGATTCATGCCCTGTAAACCTCCTCATCCCCTGCACCATGGCCACCTGTGTAGAGTTAACCTGAGCTCTCTAGTTGCAAGTCATTCTTAGCAACTCCTCAGCACTTCTTAGGGAAAACTGATGAATGGCTTGGACCACTCTGACAGACTACAGACAATAGGTACCAAGCCAGTGAAGTCTCTTTTCTCAGTTTTATCCAGACAGAAGGGAGAGCGAGAAGATGGGTGAAGCCGGATACTATGTTGAACAGAGCCATGCACTCCCAGGGCTTTGCTGACACACTCAAGTTGCAGTGAGCTTTTTTTGCCTCAGTCTTCACCAGCAAGAGCTCTAACCACACAGCCCAAATCCCAGAAGGCAAAGGCAGGGACTGGGAGAATGAAGAACCACCCACCGTACGATAAGACCAGGTTTGTGACCATCTAAGGAACCTGAAGGTGCACAAGCCCATGGGACCTGATGAGATTCATCCACGGGTCCTGAGGGAACTGGCGGATGTACTTGCTAAGCCACTGTCCATCAAATTTGAGAAGTTGTGGCAGTCTGGTGAAGTTCTCACTAGAAGAGGGGAAATGTAATCCCCATTTTTAAAAAGGAGGAAAAGGAAGACCCGGGGAACGACAGGCCAGTCAGTCTCACCTCTGTGCCTGGCAAGATCATGGAGCAGATCCACCTGGAAACTATGCTAAGGCACATGGAAAATAAGGAGGCGATTGGTAACAGCCAACATGGCTTCACAAAGGGCAAACTGTGCCTGACAAATCTGATGGCCTTCTACAGTGGGGTTACAGCACTGGTGGATAGGGGAAGAGAAACTGATGTCATCTACCTGGACTTGTGCAAAGCATTTGACTCTGTCCCACACAATATCCTTGTCTCTAAATTTGAGAGACATGGATTTTGATGGATGGGCCACTTGGTGGATAAGGAATTGGCTGAATGGTTGCAATCGAAGAGTTGCGGTCAATGGCTCGATATCCGGGTGGAGATCAGTGACAAGTGGTGTTCCTCAGGGGTCGGTATTGGGACCGCTGCTGTTTAACATCCTTGTTAGTGACATGGGCAGTGGAATTGAGTGCTCCCTCAGCCAAGTTTGCCGATAACACCAAGCTGTGTGGTGTAGTCAACATGCTGGAGGGAAGGGATGCCATCCAGAGGGACCTGGACAGGCTTGAGAGGTGGGCCTGTGCGAACCTCGTGGAGGTCAACAAAGCCAAATGCAAGGTCCTGCACCTGGGTGAGGGCAATCCCAAGCACAAATACAGTCTGGGTGGAGAATGGATTGAGAGCAGCTCTGAGGAGAGGGACCTGGGGGTGTTGCTTGATGAGAAGCTCAACATGAGCCAGCAATGTGTGCTTGCAGCCCAGAAAGCCAACCGTGTCCTGGGCTGCATCAAAAGCATGGCCAGCAGGGTGAGGGAGGTGATTCTCCCCCTCTGCTCTGCTCTCGTGAGACCCCACCTGCAGTGCTGCGTTCAGCTCTGGGGCCCCCAGCACAAGAAGGATGTGGACCTGTTGGAGCAAGTCCAGAGGAGGGCCATGAGGATGATCAGAGGGCTGGAGAACCTCTCCTATGAAGAAAGGCTGAGAGAGTTGGGGTTGTTCAGCCTGGAGAAGAGAAGGCTCTGGGGAGACCTTATAGCAGCCTTCCAGTACCTAAAGGGGGCCTACGGGAAAGCTGGAGAGGGACTCTTTGTCAGGGAATGTAGTGACAGGACAAGGATTAGTGGCTTTAAACTAAAAGAGGGTAAATTTGGATTAGATATAAGGAAGAAATTCTTCACTATGAGGGTGGTGAGGCACTAGAACAGGTTGCCCAGAGAAGCTGTGGATGCCCTATCCCTGGAAGTGTTCAAGCCCAGGCTGGATGGGGCTTTGAGCAACCTGGTCTAGTGGAAGATGTCCCTGCCTGTGGCAGGGGAGTTGGAATTAGATGATCTTTAAGGTCCGTTCCAACCCAAACCATTCTGTGATTCTATTCTATGAAGATGTCATGACACTGCATTGGGACTTACCACCGGGTGATGTAGAGCTGCGAAGCAAACACGGCAACTTAGCGTGAGAGCAGCAAGCTACCAGGCATACTGGTGCTGTCTGCCGCTTCATTTGAAAGGAAAGTTGGGTATTTATTCTCACACCTGTGATGTACACTATGTTCACACCACTGTTGAAATTTTATATCAATATACAAGGTCCAAATGCTGTTCTTATCTCTCACACAAAACATCCACCACTGTGAATCAAAGATATAATCTAAGTAACCCAGATTCTAGTTCACTGTGTTCAAGTTTTTCTGTTCTTACATTTTGCCTTCACTGTGTTGCATTCTGCTTCCTCCATTTTATTATTTTCAGTTAGCCTTTTCTTACAAATGTTCTCATTTTTAATAGTACTTAAGTAAGCAGTCAATTACTACAGTAATTGCTCTTTAAAATTAATTAATACAATGAAATGCCATGTCTTAATTTGCATGGCACAGATATCACAAAAGTCTGGTGCTCTTTTGTGAAGGATGTTGTAGTTCAAGCAAACAAAAGCAGTGTCTAGACCATGTACTTACAGATAACGCATATATTGTGAGGAGTCAGGAAGTCAGTCTGTATCTTCTACAGATACAGAACTACGGAAGACTGGAGATGAGGTGACTTGACCACATTCACCCCATAGCAAGAAGAGCCCCAGTTTGAACCTCTATCTCCACAGCTGTGCAGCAAAGTGGAGCAATTGAGAGAGCTTCAGAGAAAGGCTTTTCCTGCAGTGCTGATATAGATCAGCTTGTTGTTTGCTGTACATTAGATGGCTCAACCGTAACAGCAGCTTCAAATCATAGTTTAGACAAAATGGCAAAGACTTCAGTGTTTTATCAACAGCTATCATGAGAACTCGAAAATTAACTTTCCTTATTGTTTCCTTCCATTGTGTTTTATACATCTAAGATATCTAATTATGTCCCCTTACATTATTTGTCATTGGCTACCTGCTCAGACGAAGCTTTCATAAGAATTAATGAAAAAAGCCAAGTACCCAAAGAGAAAATGCAGGGTCTTATGTATATCCATAGGTTCTACAGTGCATCAACGAAGGCAAGACATCCTGGCTTATATAGTTCCTGGTTTAGACTTGCAGTTGTGACTGGTGATGTTGACATTAACCCCCTATCTTTTCTCAACTAACAACATCAGGAAATGGAATCAGTACCAGAAACACCAGAAATACTTTTACTTTACAGTTTTTATCTGTCTCCTTCACAAAAGAACCACCAACAAGAGCTAAAGCACCAGGAGAAAGTCCTGCATACTCAGGCAATAAATATCAAAGTCTGATTGCCACTTGTATCATCTATTTTATGCCACAGAGAATCTGTTAGCTATTACAGACTAGCTTAGGTGAATGGGTGAAAATTTTTATTATGCTACAGATGTTTTTACAGTGATTTGGGTTCTTTGTTTTTTTTTTAGCGGTCAGAGAGAGCACTGCTTGGTATGTGCAACTGTACATATATCTTCTGCAGATCCAAAAATGAAAGAGGGAAGATCCAGTAATAATAATGACAATAAAAAATGCAAGAGGTTGCAGAATGAGTTTTCAAACATTATTTTTTTATCTTCTTTTTCAGGTTCTCTTTTTTTCTTTCAGTGCTCCTTCTTCATTAAGTTCTTGTTTGATAAACAGAGTACACAGGAATATATAAAGATCCCTGTGGTCTCACACATGATCATAAGTAATTTTTATAATTGATCCAGAAACTGCCCAAGCATAAGGTCCACCTGTCTGAGCAGTATAAAAAAAGCTGAAAAGCAACCAGATGTGGACAAATGCAAATCCCTTCACATTTCTTGCTCCTGTATAGCTTCCACCACTTAATATCAGCAGAGCAGCCAGAGCAAACCTCACATCAGCTTGCACATATGTGATGGCATTAGGGCCAGGTGGCATAAATTAACACAGTCCCCTGATGTTCAGACTGACACTCCTCTTCAGCATAGCCTAGATCTGCCCTGTTGTTACTCCAATGAGATCAGTAGAGCAATGTCCAAATTGTGGCAGGTTTTCTTTAAAAAATGTTAATACAGATAAGAAAAAGTAAAATAGTATTAATGATAATCAAGTTTGCTCACTGGGTGGATTTTCTCACCTTGAGACAAACACTAGTCTGCAAAATGCTCAAATACCTTATAATTAATATGGCATATTAATACTATAAGTCATTTAGCTACCCTTTCTTACTTAAGAGCCAAGAAAAGGAATTGAAATATAAGACCAAAACAAACCCAAAACAATCTTGAATATTTTCTCACTTTAGCACATTTACTTACGATAGTCTTTTTGGCATCATGCTCACTTAACCACCTGCAGAATTCTTACAAAGCTATAAAATGGGACAGGGCAAAAGAAAATGCCTAAAGATACTGACTCATACCTTGGAATATATTCTGATTCTTTCACAAGGTACTGCAGTATAAACAGGCACAACCAAGCATTACATTGTGCCTATTTATTTTTGTCATATGGTAAATTAAACAAAATAAACATTAGCATAAAATAGTGTTTTTAAATGAAGGAGATATATATATTCTGTATTTTAAGTCTGTAGTTTAAAGCAAATGGTTGCAAATCTCTGAACAGTAAACCATGAACAATAAACATAGTTTGCTCTTAATTTTGATGTGAGTTCTTTATCTTTCTGTGTTTATGCACATATTTTAGAGATACATGAAGATATTTGGTAATAGCACTATGTGAAGGTTCTTTGTAAAGAAAAAGCATTATAATGTTAAGCTAAAAATGAAAAATATTAACATATTTCAACTAAAATATGTTTATATTGCTGATCTAAAATGTTTGTATGAGGAAAGTAAAATGAGTTCAGTTTTCCTCTTTTTAAAAATTTTGGCTTTGATTTTACACTGTGATCTGTAAGAACTCATAACAATTTATAAGTAATTTACTGGAAGTAATGTATGTAGCTAGGACTGAAAATGGTGTATTCTAATGTCACACTGGTAACTGTTTAGTGGAAGCTAGATCAAATGGGTCTTGTAAAATGACAAAGCACTCCTTACACAGTACATGGAAAGGTTTGATAGGGTGGTCACCTGTACAGCTGTAGAGATACTGACCCACAGCATCTAAGCCACTCCATTGGTACCATTCCAGGTGGTACCAATAGTTGCAAAACCTTTCACAGTAGCCAGCAGACCTTCTCACATTGTTACTTATGTTCAGACTTCTTATTTGTCTTATCCTTGGCTCTGAAAGTAAATTGCTGAAATTAGCGTAGTCTTTATTGTCAATGCTAAAATAGTGTAATTTTTCAGTGCTACTCTTGTGATCAAGAGTCAGTTGCAGAGTATCACCCTATGGGCCAATGGCTATGTATAAGGGCCTATTCTAGGAAGACACTAAATTCTCTGAGACTCAATTAGAGCAAAGCATTAACGTCAGTGCAACTCAAAGCCGTACCTTCTTTCCTGACTCACAGATAGATTAGAATGCCAGAAGGGACTATCGTTATCACGTGGCCTGACCTGCAGTATTACAGAGGGCTTAGGGATTCCCAGAAGAAACTCCTATTTGTAGCAGAGAATATGTCTTAAAAAATCATGACTTTGATTTATGAACTTCCAGTCTTAAAAGAATTCACCATTGCTATTTTCAGAGGTGTTGTGATAGTTCTTTATTTATTGTATGAATTCACCTTTCAATTGATAATCTTACTTTGTCTGCTAGGTTTTAAGCCTTCTGTTTTCAGTTTTCTATTCTCCATCTTTACAAATTATAGGGTGATATCAAGTCTTCCATAATTTTTTTTTTTTCACTAAATCAATTGAATAAAACTCCTCAAGATAATGTATCACTATACTGAATGTTTTCTAACGAGTCTTGTGGCTCCTTTAGTCCTCTTCAGGTTTCCAACATTCTTACGGAATGGGACATGTTTTCTGTATTCACTAGCTGGACATAAATAAAGGGATAAAACGATCTCCTTAGTTTTATTATATATTGCCCTGTATGTTCAGTGATTATATTAGCTCTTGTTGGCTATTGTTTTGGATAAAAAAACTTAAATTCTCTTCATTATTACTATCCATTATGGCAGCAAAATGCTTCTCCTGAATAGCACCCCCCATTCTGTAATTTGAGCTCCCTTCCTTATATCTTGTGTTTGTTAAACATATTGTTTGCTTCAGCACAATTCAATCCTTTATTATTGAAGTCCCACACCCGCATTTCCATTATTTGGCCTAAGACTGATGTCAGACTGACAGGCTTATAATTACCTAGGTTATCTCACCCATTTAAATGTTTGCTAACAAAAATGTTAGCATGACCTTAACTCCCACAAGCTTCTGGAACATCCCCAGTGCTTTAAGATACAATGAAAATCGATATTAAAAATCCAGAAAGTTCTTCTGCCAATCCTTTAAAAATATTTAGATATGAGTTACCCCAATGTACCAACTTAAGATTTCCAGCATTAGTAGCCTTAGTGACTGTTGGAGTAGAAAGAATTTCATAATCACAATACTGTATTAGTATGGCAGCCAGCCTACTCTCACATAGAGAAGAGAAGCATTTATGAACACTCCTGGCTTCAGCTCCTCTTTGTCTGTCACAGACTATTCATTCGATCAGAGCCTTCAATTCTATGATGCTGACTGAATTATTATTGCTTAGTATCCTTCAGAAATGGGACCAAAGTAGATCAAACTTAGTACACTGTAAACATGTATGTGTATGTGAAAACATGCAAATAGCAGGGGTTTGCCACAGAAAACACATAATTAAACATATTTTTAAGGAAGAAGAATGACTCTAATGAGACAACTCATCATGACAAAAATGAGTATCCAAGAAGCTTTTCCTCAAGAAATCTGAAGTCTAGGCAGGTATATGCTCATTCTTTACATTTGCAAAATATTACACTCTTCTTTCCGAAGAGCTAAACACCTGCTTAATTACCTATGAAAGCAAAAAGAGCAAATACTGCAAGATTCTACCTAGCAAAGTAACAGTAAATCTATTGCAAAGTTACAGCCAAGTAAGTGAATTTCATAGAAGCTTCAAAATAATACCTCATGCTGGACCTTTAGCATCAAGAAATGGTAAGTAAAGTGGTCCCAGAGGCAGAGAAAGCAATTCAAAAATCAAGAATCTCCTGGCAATCCACAGCTGGAGAGGATATGTTAAAAAAGATAACTCCTTAAATAACAATCCATACATTTTCCCTGTCTGTAAATTCAAACTTCATGAACAGTAAGGGATAAGCTGTTAGAATAGAGATGTAGTACCATGCAAATAAATACCTTTGTATGGAAGCGGTAACATTCACATGTGGTAGGGATGTTTAATAGGAAGATCTGTGGACTAATACCGGGCCCAGGATGTGCAGCAAGAATAGCAAAAATTTGTCAACCATGCGTTTAATATATACATTTTTTACTACAAATGGAAAAGAATTTATTAAAAAAAGTGGAAAAATAAACAACCGTTCCACAGAACAATCTAATGTTCAAAAATGTTTTTAACAGGATCCTGAAATCCTTCATTTTTCACTGAAAACGTCAACAGAAGAGAATGCTATCACAGGCTGCAGAATCAGACCCATGGATATGAGTGCAAAGTTATACTATAAAGAATATAGCATTATTCTGTAAGAGATATTTTCAAGCACCCCACCTCAGTATTCCCTGGAAATCAAATACAGAGCACACACAAAATCTACATATAACCTTAGTGATATTCATTGACATTATTTTATAACCTTTTGCAGATTCCTATTCCATTTTAATACAAAAAAGATTTCAACTGCTCATATTAACAATTTCTCTACTACTTGCAATTCTGGCAATGTTAAGACATGATACTGCCTGCCTTTAAATGTCGACCCCTCAGTTTTTACCTAGCGACAGACTACTGACAATGGCAAACTAATATAGTCATCAACAACAACAGGAATGTACAGACTTAGAGAATTATTCCAGTTGCCAGTATACTTAACTGATTATTTTTGAGCTTTAAACTGTTAACTTCTTAATCTCACAATGTGAGTGTCAACTGTTAGTGACGAGGCAGACACATCAGTAAACACCTTTTTCTAGGTGCACCTGCTTGCTCTTGGCTTCAAGTGACATTTTGTTCCTTTGAAGGGATGTTCTGCAGAAGGATGTTCCCAACACAAACACTCAGAAGCTGCCACAGCTAGCAGCAGTTGAAACCAAACCAGGACAGATGGGGGAATATTTTATTTTGAGTAAGAATATCATGTGGAAATAAAAAAAACAAAAAACAATATTACTGCCAAGAGATTAACACTCAAAAAGGTGATATCTTGCTACTTCTATTTTATTTAGATTTAACATTATATTACTGAAATGGACTAAAATATTCAAAATGCCGTTTTCTTTTTGCATAGAAAAAAAATCTATAAAAGCTAGCTGTGTCTTATAAAGTCTTTAAGGAAATGGTGTCTTTTCCACCACTCTTTTCCAATACTCAATGATCTTTAAGGTCCCTTCCAACTCAAACCATTCTATGATTCTATGATTCTGTATCATTTGAAGGAAGCAAGTAAACCAACCCCAAACAGTTCTTTTTCGTTAGACTTATCCATAAAGAATTTAAACTTTGAATTCATACTCCATCAAATTTTCTTAAAACCAAATACTTTTATGTGAATATTTACACCTGAATTATCAAATTGAAAAGGCATTCATCTAATGTATCCATATGAATGCACCGAGAGAATGGGTGAGTCAGAGTTATGCAGTAAAAAAACAAGGGCAGAGAGGTCGGCCAGCATTAAGAGGGGCCACAATGTCTGTGGTGAGACTACGGTAATACACCTGCATCTACTCTGTAAATGTATTTTGTAAGTTACAACATGTGAGAAAAAGTAAATTTATACAAACTGGTACATTACAAGTGCCCGAGTGCTCTGAACATGAAGTGAAGGAATTATTATTGTTGCTATAAATATTTGCACTGTATCATACTGTACTTTTATCTGAGAGGCTGATATAGCTGTACCTCTTACATCTTCTGATAATGGAGGAGAATGGTAAAATATGATTACGTGGCAATACAAAACAAAATAATACTAAAATTGTCTCTGTTTCTGGCCCAACTGAAAGCATAATGATCTCTGAATGACACAAACATAAGCTGAATAGAATGGGCACAGGCATAGCTTCCAGTTTTTATAGAATCCACATCCGTTGAATCATCACAGCTCCAATAAAGATAACAGCATTATTTAATTTCTTAATTAAATCATCCAGCTCTCTTTCCTGTAAAGCGAAATGTTTATGGCTCCGTTACGAGACATTTTCTTCCTTTCGCCCATCAAACTCTGCAAGATGCTTTGTACATTATGCCTTCAAAGAAAAGTAGAGATGCAAAGTTCCTGTGTATCTGAGGACCTTAGGAAAATTACCTTGGTGAAGACTTTGAAAGACAGGCGTTTGAAATACCATTCTAATGTCATAGTTAAGTAGCTGAGAATATGGTACCATGAAAAAGGTGAGAGAAATATGTACATCAGGAACATGAAGGCTGCCTGTGTTTTGAGTTCATCTGTTCATCCCGTAACTGTGAGATTGTTCTCTCCTCATCCACAGCTCTCAACAGATTCAGAAAGAGCTTCTAGGTAGTTACTTTCACAAAGCTTGACCTAGTGTCTGAGTGCCTAAAGAAGGGCTTGGAACCCCACTTCAAAGGTGAATATTTTTAAAAGCATGCCTAAATCGATCCTTTCCACATTTTTCTATTATTTGTTGAACAGTAATAATACTGCCTCACATTTACAAAGCACTTTGGGATCTCCAGCTGAAAGATACTATTCAATTACTGTCATGAAATCATTGTTAAAAATGAGATTCCCTATTATGCCCATTTTCTAATCAGCTCAAGAACACTAAGTTCAAAAGTTCACCTTGATTCTAACTGGATTCCTAATCTGTTTAGGAAATTGAAAAGAGAAGGCAGAAAAGGGACAGGAGAAAAATGTCCAGTGATAACAAAACAAAGGGAGAAAAGAGCAAGTAAAATTAAAGAGACTGTAAAATAATTGTGAGAAGGCAAGAGAAAAAATCAAATTATATGGATGAATGATTTCATAAATAGACATAATAGACATAGACAACATTAGTTTTGTCTTTATTCCTGCTATCATACATTATACACCATTCCTAGTGTTTTTTTTTTATTTAATGACCTTCCCTTACCAAAATTCCACAGAGAAGAAATTGTTGAGAAAACAAATGATTTGTGAACCCTGCTTGCCCACAAAATACTTTTAAAGGTTAATTTAAGATATGTCAGATTGTAGAAGTTTTTTTCTCTAATTATGATGTTGATCTAATATAGATATAAAACCATCCCCTCAGACCCACAGCTTCATGGTAACCTGTACAATCACTTCCCATGAAGTGGACTGGGTATTGTTGCACATACTGTGGAGCCAGACTTCTTGTTGATACCAAAACCTGTAAAATAATGTTTTTAAAGGTAATTTTAAATGTCTTTGAAATTTCCATTATAAAACACATTAAATGAATATGATTTTAAGAAATTATTGGGCACTAGGTTTTAGGAAATTGATTCACTGTGATCTAAATATCAAACTTTCCCAAACACATGATCCAATTTTTAAAGAATTTTGTTTCTGAGACTTATTTTCTTAAAGTAACACCTCTACCTGGTTTGGCAAAAGAGAAGTAGTTAAAGCTTACACTAGATGGGGATGTCATATGTTAGCACAAAGCAAAATGATTTTACACTTCTCAGATATTTTCCTATATCTTCTTTTCAGAATGCCATATATTCATGTGGCAAAGGCGTATTTGACCCATTCGTTGAACCATCTGTTCAACTGGGGAAAGTACCTTATGTTCATGTTCCTTTCCTCCTGGTACAAAAAAAAATACATTTGTTGTTTGGGAAAGACAGATAACCATAAAACAACAACAACAACAACAACAAACCCAACACCTTTAAGCATAAATATTATCCTACAGTTTCAATTCACTACCCGTGTATATACAGATCCACTACGACATTTGCTGTTTCCGCTTCTCTGAAGTAATTGCGTATTTCCCTTAAGTATTTTGAGTTTCAGATATGATTTATATTTCCAGGAGTCAGACACAGCAAACTGCATGGCAAGTTCATCTGCCCTAATTTAATTGACAGACACTATGTTCCTTCATAGTCAATGGCGAGAAACAGCTCCCTCAGAAGATGAGTCATCCCATCCTATAATAGAGGCTGAAATAAAATAAGACGAATTGCCCTTCCACTGGCTGTAAAACCAGCTGAGGTCAGTACTGTAAAACTGACACCCCACTTACAGGTATCTACAACTGGACAAAATGAATCCTACCCCTTAGTTCTCAAATCATTAAAATTAAATCTAAATAAGACGAGAGCAACATTTACTGCAAACGACCAGTTTACCCTGCCTATGTCATTTTTTCCCACTTCAGCAATAGTATTAATCTGTTTGACTGGCACTGCTGACTGCAGCTTTCAACTTCACACTTCGTATATTAAAATATGTCAAACCAGCACTGCTATCTGATCACATCCATGTTCTGATGTCAGCGTGCCCTCAAAGTATGGTGAGGTGCAACTGAAGCTAACCTATGGAAACAAAATGGCTGAAAATACATTGCAAAAATCTTGCAAAAATGTGTAAATGTTCTAGAAAGTGATGCTGTTGGGGAAGGGACAGAATTTTCTTGTAACATATTGCAATGACAAAGTAACTTTCAGATATATCAGAAATAAGCATCAGTAATTAATACAGCTTAGAAAAGAATTTAATCATGCTGGGTGAGAATTTTTCAGGTGAGGCCAAACTGCATCCAGGAAAGGTAAATTGAGAATACAGAATAGGGAGTCACATATCAACACTGCATGCTCGCACTTAGCTATTTTACACATAAAACTTATCTGGGGCACTGATAACTACATGCAATAAAAGGTGCAGATTTTGCAGACAAAGCGTAATGGTCTGTTTTATTCATCTGGTCCTGTGTGTGTTTTAAATCAGGAAGTGCCAAGGTGAAAACTGCATTGAAACAAGTAAGAATCTTGTTTATGGAAAGCAAAACAAAAACTTTGGATCTTGGCTTTTACATGTTAGCATCTAGCTTTCAAGCCTTTGCAATTATTTTTAATTGCTTACATCATGTAATATTGTTTTAGTGCCACTCAACAGGAAAAGAATTATGGTACTATTTTAAAATAAACAGAGTAAAAATATTTCATAAATCAACAGCCAATCTGCCACTATGCTGCAAGTATTTGGCAGGAAAAAAAACTGTTTATAATGCATTTCGGTGCAAGTTTAAAAGTTCTTTTCTCCAGCAAAACTGATGCAATTGATTTTTTTTTTTTTTTATGTCATTCTTCTTGGAAGCAGTAGTCCCTTATCAGTGTGATATTATTTAATCTTATCAGGCTGTTTTACATTTGTGTTAATGAAACAGCAGAAAAGAACATGAGGACTATATTTTGATGCTATAACTATGGAATTAAATGGATTGATGGATTAGTATTTTTTTAACAAGTTATATTCATAGAAAAAGTCAGAACAAGACCTAACCATCACATTGATTTTAAGTTGCAGAACTTGACAGAAGCTTTGGCTAATTCTTCTTTGAGGCTGTACTCTCTTCGGAGTACCTGAGATATAAGGTTAAGGCCCAAAACTGATTCATGGACTGAAATTCTTTCAGTAAGGTTAATTGCTGAGACCGCTTCCACCTCCATTAGGCTCTAAAGTGGCAACAAATCCACCTTCAAACCATTTCATCCACATTCTTAAATTCCTAGCCTTCTGGCAAAGGCAGCGAGACTATACGTTCCACGAATACACCACCTACTTTGCTCCCAGAGCTCCACCCCCAGAATCCCCTTCAGCCTGGGCATGGTACCCCCGGACAATTTTGTCCTGAGCTGCGAGTGGAGGGGTCCGCCCAGAGGCCAGTGCGTGCACCTTAGCAGCAGTGAGCTGTAAGAAGGGAGGACCAAGACTGGCCTGGAGTGAAACTGGTAGAAGGAGATGAAAGGGATAATTATTGGGTATTTGATTCAGCAAACCATGAAGTGCTTAGACCAGGAGCCTGGTGATATAAACCAAGCATGATGAAAGTGTGTGCGTATGTTTTGATTCAGAGACCATGAGGTATGCGAGGAGGATCCTCTGAAGACCCCAAAGCAGGTGTGACAAGTGTGAGACCTCCGTAGGTGTGACAGCTGTGTGGAGGCATGGCCTCGCAGGAGGAGGCTTGGAGCCTCACCTGCTGAGACAGGTGCATGGGCCATGGCTCCCCGTGGGCTACTGACAGCGTGCACCTGGAGCGGGCTGTGAGCGAGACAGGGGTGTGTGCCTGTGTGCCTGGCAAGAGGTATTATTTGTAATTGCTCCTGTTTAGGTAGAGTTTTTTTTTCAGTATTACTGCTTTACTACTTTTAGATACCATTGTCTTATTAATATTCATTAATAAAAAAAGTATTTCAATCGAGCAAGAGCTTGTCTCTGTCCCTGGCGCAGCTCACCCACACAGTACGCCACGACAAAGCCAGGCATACGGTGTGTGGGCAGAAGGCACTGCCGACAACCAAGAGCTGCAAACCCACCCGTGTTCCAGCGCCACAAGCGCGGTGACAGCCAGCAGCGTGCGGCTGCTCGCCGGAAGGGAGGTCTCGTGTTCCTCACCCCGCTGCTACTGCTGTGAGACTTCCATGTTCATCTGTGACAAATTTATAACGTTGCCCTGTACGAGGAATAGTTACAGTCCAAATGCTATCGTTTTCAATACTACCATGACAGTAACAGAACAAAGGTAGATACTTCCCCTTTTGTTTGGAAAAACACTTGTATTTGAGAAAAAGGGGAAAGGACAATATTGCAGAAAGGAATTCAAGCCTGTGACAAGCTATTTCCTCTTTACACTTGCAAGTGCTAGGGAGGCTTTCTTCCTTTCTTGGATACAGTTTTTTTCATGAATAGGTCCAATATAATGAAAAGTAAAAACTTTTTAGAAACTGTACCAGGGGTCTAACCAATAAGGTTAGGGAGATTGCCTCCATTTATACTAAGGGTATGCTCTGGTACAAAGTAGAACTGTATTTGGTAGATCCCTTTGTAACTTCTTGCAAGACAGAGAAAAGGCAATTAGGATAGAAGGGTCTTTGACAGTGTGACAGAGCACCACTACAGTACATGAAGATCGTGTGCCTGACCTAAAAGAAGTGAACAACAGTGCAAGGCAAAAGCCTTCTCTTCATTTATGCTACAAAAAACCCTACTCTCTTAAAAGCCATTGTCTAGCTTGTACAGATCTATTTGTGTTCTAATTACGCATTTGTATCAAGTACTGTAGAGGCATTTGTACTGCAGAAGCCTCATTTCAGTTTCAATTAGGTAGATTAAGAAAAAAAGCACTACAGCACCTAAATTAACCATTGCCCCGGTTTAGTGCTCTACTGTGATGGTCAAACATTACCCCATAAGGTGCCAAGTAAATCTACCTTGCAATGACAAAAAGTAGTGGTTATTAGCACCCACTAAACTTTAGTACTGATCTAATATTACTGAAACTCTTGAGGTGGTGGGAAATTCACATTTTTTTTAGTAATATCCATAGAACAGAAAGATCCAGCCCACTCTGAAAAATATTTTCCTTGAATTGGTTGTTAGTAATCTCATTCTTTTCAAAATGAAAAATGACTGTAATATGCACATGATACTAGGAGCCAAGGTAAGTTAGTACAGATTTTTTTTTTTTTTTTGCCTACTGCAGGACCAAAACTACTTTTATTTCCAGTACGATTTTTTTTTTTTGGCATTGAAAGATAGCTAGGTAAAGATGATGAAGATGTTCATTCTCACATCCCACTGAAGTTCATTCCTTTTCACACTTCTGTCGATGCTTTTGAAAAAGTGTAAAGAAATTCTTCTGTCTAATTTATATGCCCTTCTTATGCCTGCATGCTGCCAGTTTAGATGTCACCTGCAATAACAATGAAAAATTGCTGTGTGCCTCATGCTCTATTCTTCTCATCTGCTTTAGAAACTCACTCCAGCTACCAGAAGGGAGTTCAGTTGTGAGTAGTAACAAATCTAATTTAACCTCACTAAGTCACAGTTTTTTCATCTTAATAGCTATTCTGTACAGCCTGGAAAACTCATTAACGGAAAGATTCTCAAGTCTAGTTCATCTCTTTTATGGGAATGGACTAGATTACCAAATAGAATGTATTTCTTAAAAAGACAGATAGCTTAAAGACATCCTCAACTGCAATTGTGAGTACTATACAGTTATTGACACAAGCAGTACCTTTGTACTGCTTCTTGTAGCATCTTGAGCAATCAAGTGTACTTAACAATAGTGAGTGACATGCAGAGAAATTTAAAATAAAGATAACCATTAATGTTAGTATGGAAGTGAGCTGTAGTTCAGTCACTTGTATTACTTGAGGCAGCAGCATATTCTTTCATTTACCACTCTGATGAGACGCTACTAGCCAGATAGAGGATCAAAAGGCATTAGCAGTGTAACATGTCACCATTTAAGTTTTACATTAACTAAGGAGGCAGCAACTCCTGCTTCCTTCCACTGTGAGACAAAAATTGTGTCTCACTAGTGTGACCCTTAGGGCAACTCACAGCAAAATCTGGATATCTAGGTACAGCCTAAAAGGCTGAAGTTACTTTGCCTGGTGTGTCAAAAATAACGATTAAACATCTGTGGCCCAAAGCCCTTAAACTGTAGAATTCTTCTGGGAAAAGAAAAAGAAAAGCAGAGCAAGATGTGGAGGAAAGGAGAATGCTGTAAGAAACATGTTTTCTGGAGTGACTACAGAGAATCAATGCTCTATGCTTTGGGAAGAAAGCAAGCAAAGAACATTTTCTCATCTTTGCTGAAGATGAAGAGATATGCTTTGAATGTGCTAAAGAACAGGACAATTTATTTCAACATAAAGTTCCTGACACTTGCCCATTTCCAAAGCATACCCATTTGTGGTGTGGTAGAAGCAAGATTTTAAAGGCAGTCCTGGAAACAGCAGGAAAATATACCTTATTGAAAGCAGCATAAAGACAAGCCGAGATAAACACAAAGTGAACTGCTTGGCTAAAAGTGAGTTAAGACTACAAACTTACAGCAATACACATAAACACAGGAACTAAACCCTGAATTCCGAACCATCAGTGGCTACAGCAGCCACAGAATTTTGTAACAGATGAAGACAAATAAATTAAATGTTATTCTTACAAAGCCATCCACTAAAAAAATGAATATTTTCAAAGAAGTCAAAGGAACTTAAGTATACAATAAAAGAGTCAACAATTCACCTTGCTTAATTTTAAATGCATACCACATAGACATCTACAACTGAACCGGTCAACATTGTGACTAACAAAAGCCTAATCAATATATTTAATAGCGTCTAGTGTGCAATTCCTCTCATTTTAAGTACGGAATGTATCTAAGACAGGGTGATTAATTCAAATCTACAAGTTCCCAGTCTTCCCTACTGATGTCAACAATGCAGGCATTTTCACGTAAGCCAGTCATCTTGGGGGCTCTTTACCATCAATGGACTATAGAGTTGGTATTGACTACATTGGACCAGCCAGTTCTAGGCCATTTTTTTTCTCTTCTTAAAGTAGGTATCAAAAGCAGATGTGCCTTTAAAGTGTCTACTTCTATCCACTGACAATGAAAGAAAATAAGGGTGACTAATTCATGTATGTATTGCATGTATTGAAAAAGTCTGCATTAGAGCCTGCAATTGTGAACCCTGATGAAGTGCTAGCTTGTTGCCTCTGTAGGGATTGTGAACTCTAGTTTGAAGTAAGAGCCTGTTTTCCACTCAACCCAAACTGAACAGTGATAGCTTTGAACATTTTTAACATTGCTGATCCCTTTGAGCTCTCATTTTCATATCTTCCTGCATTTGTGACCAAAGAGAGAAAGAAAGAGTAAGACAAGAATGATCATTCTGACTTGTTCCAGAACTTCCTGTCTGGTCAGAAATCAGGACTAATCAGGACTGTGCCTATGGAAAAACAGTTTTTACTTTTAGTTTGTGACAAGAAAATTAACAAGATCTCTCACAGCTGTAAAGGGTGAGGTATCATCAACTGACCATGACTTCTAGTAGCGTAATGTGGAAAAGCTTTCTAGTCATAGCTTCACATCCTATCACCACGCAGTAACTTAGATCTGGGTATTTTCATCCCAGCACAAATAATAGCCTTCCAATTCGCTAAGTCAACAATCAAGAAAACCAGAAAATGATTAATGTGCTGTATTCTTCCTTACTGATACATATCATCTTCCAGAAGTACAAATGGCTTACTGACTATGATAACAACAGACTTACTTGTTTTCTACCAGTATCTGATTGCTATTCCATAGCAAGGAGCACTACGATGAGGAATGCACATCATGGTCACATCTGCCTTGAGTAGCCTGCTTAACTATTAAAACACACAAAACATTACAGAATCACAGAATCAAGAATCATTTTAGGTTAGAAGAGACCTTCAAGATCACCTAGTCCAACCTAAGACCTAACACTAACAATCCCTCTACTAGATCATGTCGCTAATGGAGGGATTGTTAGTGTTAGGTCTTTCATTGTAGGAAACTGTTCCACTGCAGAAGCTTCTGATGGTTATGAGGTTATGTTATAACAAGTACTTTGAGTTTGGGAGAAATCAGCTCTCCTAATTTCTACTTAAACCATAAATGCTGAAATGCTAACTATGAAAAGAGAAACTACAGTGTACTGTTATTCCCATGCAACCATAAGCTACTTTTAAGGAGTACCAATATCATGAGACTGGCATACTGAAACTTTTTATTTTTTTTAAAGGGGTTACTATGTAATTGCTCTCTACATATTAGGCTTTTGAGCTATAAAAAACAAAACATAGAAACAAACAAAAAAACCCACACCAGACTAAATGTTTTGGTACCTTTTTTTTTTTTTTTTTTCACAGAAAGACACTAAAAATGACTTTAAAGGGAGTAGTGTAGATAAAAATCATTTTCAGTCACAGGCAAATGGAGAGGATAATTTCTGGAGAAATGGGTTTTCCTAGGTAAGTCTTTCTATGTCTACTTTTTCTGAAAATTACAGTATTTTATTACAAATCAAGTGGTGAAGCCGTTAGGAAGGCAAAAAATGACGTACTCCGAGCCTGAAACATAGATCTTTTTGTTTCAATAAAATTCACAGCTATTGCAGCTCTGTGATTTAGAAATACCAAAGCTAGAAGGGGAAAGGCATGAAAGGAGGATGTGACTACAGGTTTTGCCTGTAGTCTGGATAACGAAGTATCTCAAATGGAATTCCTACAAAATGGAATTCTGTTTTTTTGATAATTTTTGTAGTCACTTTTTTTAGTGTTTAAACATATTTTTTCTAAGTTAAGCAAAAAAAAAAACCAACAACTGTAGATTCAGATAAACAAATTTTAAACACCAAAACCTGTATTTTGGTAAAGAAACAAACAAAACACCACATAAGTATAATTTTAAAATTGTATATTTTTTTTACTTGCTCTACATGTGAGTGGTTCTTCTGGTTGTTTTGTTGTTGTTGTTGTTGTTTGGTTGTTGTTGTTTTTTTTGAGCTTCCCAAACATTAGCTAATCAACAGAGAATCACATCTTCTTTGTCGGTCAGAATCAACCTAGAACATTCTGAAGATTTAATTCTGAATATACTGGTATATCGATCCCTTATTTGTATACTCGGAGTTATCATTTTGACTTTGACATAGCACCAACATTTTTCAGAAACAAGGGCTGTCTAAATAAGTGCTAATGCTAGGATTATGCATTTTACCTGAATTTCTCTTTTCCACAGTTTCAAGCTCTTCCATTTTGTAGTCATTACTAACTATAAGACTAGATTTTGATAAGAAGAGCAGTAACAGTAGCCTCTATTACTTTCAATGCTCGAGAAGTTCTAATATTCAGGGCTGATGTTTAGACAGACTAAATCTTACCAAAACAGTCAAGATGCTGTATTATATTACCATAAATATACAATCAAATAAATACATGCAACATATACAACTTAGAAACACTCCTGCATTCCTGTATGTTATACGCATAACAGTAAACTGTAAGGTTGACTCAAAGAAATTGTACCAATAGTATGTCCACATCAAGCTAAGAGGAATAAATAACTACAGATTAAGACCTATGCTTCTCTTCCTAGACTGCTTCAGGTAGCCTCAATAATTCATTTAAATCTAGCTCTGGTGTCTTTATATTATACCACATTCTGCAACACAGACTAACCATCCTGCATGTTGATCCTGACCACGGCTTTTAAGTGGTACAGCAAATCAAACAGTAGTAATAACATTCAACAGCATTACATTGCTAGGGGAGAGGGAGGCAGAAAATAAAATAAAATCAGGAGATAGAAAATGTGGACCTTGGTGTGCATTTTAAATCTGTCATTAGTGGGTAGGAGTATTCATAAACAGAAGACAAGGTTTCTCATTCCCAGCAAAATCTGTGAGATGACTTTGATATTTTCTTTGCATAACCAGAAATAATTTAGGCAGTATATTTCTTTTCTGAGTGCAATGCTATTTCCTTATTTGCCAAATGGTTCAGCAACTTAATAAAATCCAATGGAAAACACAACCTAGAAAGGCTTGAAAAGAACCATCAGGAAAAGAAAGGAAAGGCATAACAAGCAAATCACCTGTAAAATTATCAGACTAATATATGCTGGAAACTTTTACAACACAGCTCTGTCTCAAGTTATACTGGTGCCTACTTTGTTTTAAAGAATGTACTCAGTATGCAAGGCTGCAGGCTTGTGTGTTCAGTTTTAATTGAAGGAAATTCCACTAATTACTTATTAATCCAGTACAGTGATTTTTCATATGCTTTGTTCATACAGAATAAAATCTGTGCCTTTAAAATTTTAATAGATGGAAGCTAGACTGCGGTGAATATAAACAGATTCTTTCACACTCATATCAGTGGTTCAAATCCAGATAATGTTTCTGGGGACCAAGAGAAACCATCTGTTTAGAAGCCTACGTGAAATGAGTTGATGATCTCAAATATAACCCCTAATGGGTGTATGTTCTTCACCTGCTTGACTGACACACATACCGATAGATAGCGGAGAACAAAAACCGACCTATTTTCACATCAAGAGCTGAACCTAAAGAGCAAAGATGAAATATATTGCCATGGCAATCAGCAGAACCTTGTATTAATACTGTTTATACTGAAATTGTTCTGCAGATAATAAAGAGAGAATTTCAGTTGTCATGAAGTGAAGTCGGTAGGTACTAAATTACGCAACATAACTGGAGTAAGGGACAGTCTGTTATTCTAAATGTCTATATAGTGTTGTTCACATATGTTTTTCTCTGCATAGAAAATGTTTCTATGCATAGAAATGAAAAACAAAAATGTTTTTCTAGCTCAGAACAGTCAAAATCTCTTTAAAGTGGGTGAGAGCTGGTTGAGTTTTGACACAAGGCTTAAGTTAAAATAGACTGACCTAAATGTGAAGTAACTCATCCACTCTTCACAATAAATATCTTTCTTCCAGTCCAAGTTGTTTGTCTCCCAATCTACATTTTTCTCAACTTTATCTCCCTTCTTTACATGGTTCTTTCCATTTACTCTCTGACTGAACTAGATATTATTCTTACCACAGAAGTAACGCTAACATTTACATTTTAGTTTTTTATTAATTCAGACAGGCAAAACCATATTCTGCAAATAGTTCTGAAACTAATACAAAAGTCAGAGAAAGAAAACTAACCTGGGAAAAGTTTTCAGAATCCACTGCATAAACACCGTTCCTCTCTCATGTTCTAACAGTATATGCAGTGTAGTGTCTATACATTAAAAACCAGTTAACTACTACCATCATCCCTTCATGAGAGTTCACTTTGTGAACTTTGCAGATAATACTTTGCAGGTTCTTCCACTCATCTGTCTTCCCACCAAGAAAGAAAGTGCCCTCCGTACCAAACAAGCACTGGAGCAGTGCAAAAGTCTAAGAAGTTCCACCTCAGACCTTCCCCTTCAGGCTGTCATCATCTGCAAAAATGACCAGGAAGTCTCTAGTCAATTTTCCACATGGACAGTTCAAATAAAGAATTGCTAAAAGCAACAGCATCCTGTGGCTTTCTTGTACTCGATTCCTTTTTAATCCAAAAAGGTAGATTTCAATAAGCATACGTAACAGTAACTTTTATGCACGGCAGTAACACTGCAAAGGAAACCATACCTAAACTTTGATTGATTATCTGTGTTCTAAAATTGCAATAAAATAACAGAGATCCTAAAGACAGACTGACAACAAAGGAACCAAATCCTGTTGTATGATACTTGTATGGGTCTAGATCATGACATTACACATCCACACTAACACTGTAGTGCTGGCTCCCGAGAGTGCCAGCAAGCCATCCCTGATCCAAGTGAGCAGGCTGGAAACAAAGCTGCAAGCATGTCCATTTTATCTGCCTGTGACTTTACAAAGTGATGCAGCAACTTGGCAGAGCTGAAGTCATCCTCCCTTTCATGGTGTTACCTGTGATGTGGGAACCATCACACAGGAATCAGTTCACTGTCTCACAACTTCCTCCCTTAATACAACATTTGTCATGTACTTCAGCATCCTTTTTTTTTTTTTTTTTCTTCCGATAGAAACTGCATATTTTGTTACAAGTTCGTACAGTATTTGAACAAGTTGGCTCTTGGGGCCATCTATTCCCTTTCACAATAATAATCATTCTTCTTTAAGCAATGGCTGAGATAAAATTCAACCCAACTACCAAATTTCTGCTGAAAGCCATTTATCCTGGATTTATGACAGACTCAAAACAAAAACAAAGCACAACATCATCATAAGGACTCTAAATCAGTTTCGTTTATTAAACATCAGTAAAGAACAAAGATCACAGTGAAATGCTCTTCATTCAAGAGATAACTTATCTGTTAATATGTGACAAAGAAGAGATTTTTGTAGTGTTTTGACCCTGAAGTAATGAATGCATGAAATGCCAGCCTTTTGACTTGTAGCCTTCTGAATAGACATGGCTGGAGATCCAAACTGTAATTGTTCTCAACTCAAAGGTGACCTTGTTCTTCAATGCTGATTGAAGAAAACTGCCAGCAGTGACTTCCTTCCATGCTCACTCTGTCCATGACCTTTTTGCTTTGCTTATGATGAAGACAAATGTTTATTTCCCTCTTCTGGTAATTTGTCACAATTATCACCATTATCTTCTTGGCAAACCTGATTAAAAATGTATTTTTTGTCCTGCCTTCAACTGCACTAGACCAAGAATAACATGAAGGTCCATCTTCAGCCTTTTAGGAGAGCAGTCTCAGAATTGCAGATGAGTCAAAAGCAATCTCCCCATGTCTATTCTTTAAAGCTAGCTGCTAACAACTACAGTACCCTGCATGGAGGCTGTTTTCATCTCAGAGGGTCTTTGTGATTATTTGACTGTGCCTACACTAGGAATACTTTGCTGGAATAAGTGTTTTCTCTGCCAGTGATGTCTGATTGGCCTTGACAGGCAATCAAAGTTTCCCACCAGGTGATCTATTATTTAGTTATCAACACACCGAAGTGCAAACTTGAAAAACTAGCTTGATGCATGTGGCTTCCACCTTTTTGTGGTGGGGGTTCCAAGTAAATAAAGGAGCATCATGTTTAATGAGAGCTCTGTATCACACTCATCTGTAACTCATTCCAAAAGGAAAGCAAAAGGACAGACAACAGAGAAAGATCCCACTTTCTAAATGGATTTTGCCACATGAAAGATACACACAAACCACTCGCAATATCAAATACTGGAAGACTGCCGTAGTAGTGTGGATTACAGTAGTTCACATTTTGCACTGTACCTGTTATCTTGTTCAAGTCTAACGGCAGAAACTCATGTGCAGTCCAACTACTGCCCTTGAATACTGAGGGACAGAGGACAAAGGAGCAGCTCTATCTGGCTCCACTAAACTTGATTCTCTGCAGAATTGTAATTTTGGCACAATGTAATTCATCAGAACTCCCTGAAAATATACAGGGCAGACCAACTTTTGGACTTGAATTAACATAATTTTCTTTGGAAATACTAAAAGTTGCAGCCTTAGACCTTCACCTTCATCTCACTGTGAAAATGGAGAATAATTTACAAAAGTAGTGTCCTGGTTTCGGCTGGGCTAGAGTTAATTTTCTTCCTAGTAGCTGGTACTGTGTTTTGAATTCAGGATGAAAACAGCGCTGATAACACACTGATGTTTCAGTAGTTGCAGAGCAGTGCTTACACAGAGCCAAGGACTTTTCAGCTTCTCGTGCTGCCCTGCCAGCGAGGAGGCTGGGGGTGCACAAGGAGCTGGGAGGGGACACAGCCA
Organism: Anseranas semipalmata; assembly: GCA_013399115.1. Lineage (NCBI taxonomy): Eukaryota > Metazoa > Chordata > Aves > Anseriformes > Anseranatidae > Anseranas > Anseranas semipalmata. The sequence continues at coordinate 1,142,953 of VXAA01005613.1, forward strand.
GGACAGGTGGCCCAAACTGGCCAAAAGGATATTCCATACCATATGACGTCATGCTGAACAATTAATATGGGGTGGCTAGCCGGGGGGGTGGTACCGCTGCTCGGGGACAGGCTGGGCATCAGTCAGCGGGTGGTGAGCAATTGCATTGTGCATCACGTGTTTTGTACATTCTATTATCATTATTATTATTGTTATTATTATTATCATCTCCCTTCCTTTTCTGTCCTATTAAGCTGTCTTTATCTCAACCCACGAGCTTTATTTACTTTTTTCCCTTCCCAATTCTCTTCCCCATCCCAAGGGGGGAGGGGAAAGAGGGCGGGGGTGAGCGAATGGCTGTGTGGTGCTGAGCTGCCTGCCAGGTCAAACCACAACAAGTAGTAATGGTGAATATCATCACAGGCTTAAAATGGCTACAGATTCTTTAAGACATCATTTTTTTGCAAAATTGCATTTGCTTCATATTGAATGTTGCCTTTTTTTCTTCCAAGAGAAATATTTCAAACTCCTTTCATCACTCTCTTCTATACTGTTCACTTACAGTTTATTTTAAGTAATATTCTATGGTATGCAACATCCTCAGAAAATAAAAGTAAAAAAAAATCTATACTGAGTAATTTAAATCAGTTTCATATATTTTAATTCAAGTTTGTCTGACTTTTTAATACTCACCCTTAAATCCTTTGTCAGTTAGAATCTAGTGTTTCTATAACAACTCCATCAGTACTTGATTTTTATGTCAGCACAACACCATGAAATATGTATTTTACATTTGAATGGGATACCTGAGGAATACCGCAATAAATAAATGTACTGAGATATTAAATCACTTCATCAAAATAACACTTATCCTAAGAAAAGTTGCTAATTCAATAATTTGGATAAGATGCTGCAATTTTTTGTTTATACATGTTTCAGGATTTATTTAAATGATGAATTAATTGATAGAGGATTTTATGAGTCAGCTTGCTCTCAGTCTCTTTACAAATCCACCTACTGTCCATAGAGTAAAATTTCAATATTCTGTGGGGCTATTTTGTCTTGCTGCTCATTTTCCTCCCTCCAAAACTTGCAAGTCTAATCCTCACAAATGAAATATGGGATACAATAAAGGAGATTTCCAATCCGAACAGAATTAGCTCTACAAGGTTAACCCTTTCTCTTGTCATTGCTTCCTTACTGCTGTCAATCCTGGTCACCCTTTTTAGTCCATTACTGGATGCAGTGTTGATTATGAGACAGGTAACAAGAAGATTTTCTATTTAACTCCAGAATATAACATTCTGGATCTGCCTGGTCCAGAAAAATTTCCCATTACAACAGATATTTCCTCGGTACTTGTGGACACTCAACACAATTCCAAAATGCATGAAGAGGATTAGGAACTCACAAATAAGAGTGACAGGATCATCTGTTAATCACTAGAGAAAACAAATGTAATTATGTGAAAGGAGATCACTAGCCAGTCTGTTTTGTCTCAGAGCTCTTCTGAGTTGTGGTCAAACAATAAGCTTCAGACAAGTGAAGGCCTGATAAAGCAGCTAATCTTATTTAGTAACAGTGATCTCCTTTTTGTTTTTAAGATTTACAAATATTAATACAACTTACAAAATGTACAGATACTCGCTTAGACCTCTAATGTTAATTACTCAACAGTAATACTCAATAGTCTGATACACACCTTTTAGGCATAAAAATTCTTGGGGAATATGAAGGTGCCCTAATGAACGTGTGAAATGCTTCTTAAGTGCTGTAAGTCCTCCACCTGCCCACATTCATAGACCCTATGAACCATAGACCATAGGCAGTACAAGTGCAGAACACTTCCAGCGGCCTTTCCAGCACCCAAGTCAGCCCCAAACGACAAGAGCAAACAAGGAATTTGAATTTCATAATGTTTCTCCACAGAATCTTTCCAAAATAATTACAATTCCTTGTCAACTGATTTTACACTCTTCACACACTCACATATGTATTTTAATAGAGAAAACACTCCATATTACCATAAGAGTATTTCACATAGTTACATTCTTGTATTTTTACTTTTTGTCAGGGCAATATATAGAAGAGAAGTTTAAGCTTGCCTGATAAATGTAGAGATGGAAAAGTTTTGCAATATTCAGATGCAAGAGATAAGAAATACACATTTTACAATTTCACAAACAGTAAAATTAATTCACTGGTGATATAAAAAGAACGATGTTTACTTTATCACATTTTGTTTGGTCTGAGTTATTAAAACAAATCTGAAACTTAATCATAAAAGTTCATTCCTTTCTAATGTATTCCTATTTTCATAAAAAGTATTCTAGAATCATTGCAAATTTGATGACTGGAATCAAATTAGAAAAAAAGTCATTTCATATTGTTCAGACACAATAAATGATTTACTATAATAAATATAACATTCATATTCCCCCAAAATACATTCCTAGGTGAATGATTATTTAAGGTTTTTGCGCACTTACAAAGGGCAATTCTACAAGGAGTTTCCAGACTTGGAAATCACATGCTTTTGGTCCTATAGAAGGAAAAGTCATTAACCCCATATATGATTTTTTCCTCAAAATTACACACTTGCAATCATTCTTTATTTATTTATTTTTTGGCAAATTATTTTCAATTTTTGTTTTAATGCACTTTCAGTGATTTGGATGGAAGGCAGTATTTGAATAACATAGCATAAAATTTCCCATTACACATTGTCTAGGGTAAACTGTTTCCACAAAATGAAAGAAAATACGTTTATATTGTTAAAGATAACTTCTCACTACTCTAGTTATAATTGACAGCCTGAAATCAACGGAATTAGCTGAAGATACTGCTTTGAAGATGTGAGCTGGACTGAACACTAACCTTGATTTAATCTAATTGCTTTCTTGATATCAAACAAGTGTTAAACACAAGCAGACCACTGCTAAGTAGTACACTTACAAAGATGTCGGCTTCTGGCTTGTGCTTCATGCAGTTATTTCCACATTTGTATCAGTGAAGCTCCAAAGGACAAAAAAAATCAATACTAATATACTGGACTAATTCAAAATTGTTCTCCAGAATATCTTGTTTAGTGCGCTGCTCACATACTCTGAAATCATATGTGGCAAGCCATCAATTTTGAGATCATAAAAAGTCTTGTTTTTCTTATACCAGATCCATCTTAGGAAAATGCATATTAGCTCAGAAAAGAACGGAAGAACTCAATTACGTAAAAAAATCATTAAGAAGCCACCACTGACAAGCTGTAGTTCTCTACCTGGACCATAACAAATGTGCTAGATCCATGACTTTCTGAACTGAAGACTGTTGGCACCATTTGGCTCATATTAAAAAGATCTTGTTTTTCATAGAACTAACATCCAGTGTGCACTAAAAATCATGTTCCTTTAGACCCTCAGAACTAGGATACTCATAAATCACTATATTTTCTGAAAATCTTGGCAAGCATGCCTAACCTTTAAGTGATTAGAAAACAACGAAAATGAAAGCATCTTTCGGTAGAGACCCAGCCATAATAGTGTGAAGGTAGGCAGATGAAGGGAGGAATGGAGTCAGGACAGAAATATAAAACAAATAAAGAACTGAATGTCATTCTCTTTTTAAAGTACAATTTCATAGGAATAATGGTAACAATGGTAGTTAAGAAAAAATTATGTCAATTCTCACATATAAGTGGCTACTTAAAAAAACAGAATATGACCAATGGAAACACATTTACTGCTTTGTAAGTCTTGATCAATCCCAAAGAAAAGAAGTAGGATTTTGAAGCTTCAGTTCAATGTTTATCAACCACTTTCAGAAATTAGGAATTAGAAATTAAAATATGAAAAGAAACCACATCTCACCTAGAAGATAAAAAGTAACTTCCATTAAAAGGATGCATCTAGAAAGCACAATTCTTTGTTTGTTTGTTTTTTGCTAAAATAAAAGTTAAAAAACAGCTGTCATCCTTAGAATAAATATTGCCTAGAAATTCTGCTACCTTCTGTAAGGAGTAACGTACCACCTCTTTCTTAGGTGAACACTGAATACAAAATGTATGCAGTGGCATGGTTTGCATGTGCTCCTATTAAACAATAGTGAACCACAATTTTGTTTGAACTACCAAACAGCTATTTCTATCTCAACATTTATCAGGATGTAGAATGTTTTAAAGAGAACACTAAGTTCGTGTCTGAAATATTTTAAGCTAATTCTAGAACTAATGTTTCAGTATTGCTATAACTGGAAAAGATTATAGGTTTCCTCCTTTGCTTCTGATCCAGCTGGTTTATTCTGTACATTTGACAACAGCTGATTAATAGTTTTTCTGACATATTCTTTCCCCTTTCCTGCCTTCCCTTCCCTCCTTCACTCTTCAAGGGAAAACAGGAACACTGCAACAATGAATTATATTGCCTAAATTAGGAGGGAGACTCAAGCACCAGTGGTGTTCTTGAAACTAGTTTAAAATACAAATCTTTATTTAAAGTGGCAACATATTACATACTAATAGTACATTTATGACTACCAACTTACAATAATTCAGTTCAGTAAACAAGTGACAAGGTGATAAATCCTAAATAGCTTGACAAGATGTCCACACTAAACTTCATTTTAGCTTGTAAAAAAATCCATTACATATTACTTTCTCTGGAATTTGATTTTGGATTAAAACAAAACAGGCCAGGCTATTATCCGAGTTAAAAGTTAATGCGGAGATTTTTCTTACCAAGTTAACAACATACTGCACAGGCTTTAATAAAACCATAATTTCATAAGCCAGGGCTAAAAAACAACAACAACAACAACAAAAAGCCAAACATTTCCAGCCAGCAGCAAGCAGGAGGTATGGTGAACAAAACCTTAGTGAAAAGACAAGTCTAGGGCAAAGTGACACTGAGGCTTTGACCATTTTGTCCTTCTCTGTAGGGAGCTATCCCACACAAGACTAGACAGAGAGATCATTTTCACCCCCAAGTTGTTACACAGTCATTACTGGCATAGTCCCTGTAGGCAGCAATCAATGAGACACAAACGTTTCAATATGGATTGGCAGGTGTTTTTCATCTCGATCTAAAGTGAACAGAAAAATAAAAACAGCATGCAGAAAAGATGCCACTATTATTCGCTCTACATTAGTCAAAATTCAGCTAAAACAGAAATGATTCTTCACACCTATACCAGCTATCTGCTCTCACTGCAGACATCTATTCTTCGCATCATTTACTGGGATAGGAGGAGACTTGTACAAAAAGTAAAATATGAGAAGTCAACATCTATTACATTTTAAATTTGCACAGCTAGGGTATCAAAGTTATTATGCCTCTGAAATAATACTTTATGAATTCCAAAATGAACATTCAACAGAAGAATCCTAAAAATACAGTTTTTTGTAAAGAATGAAAGTACTGTTTAAAAAATACTGTTAAAGCATCAATTGTTCCAAAATAATGATACTTAAACACACTGTGGCATTTCCCCATGATTTCTGTGTAGAACATGTTGCATAACGGAGTCGGATTTCTATTTGCATTGAGGGCAGAGGCAATAAATGTTGTACATATTTCTTTATAACTATAGCTAACAGAAAGAGTTCAGTGCTTTATATATATATGTAAAAAAAACTTACGGGTCTGAAAGTCTTCACCCAAGAAATAATTGAGAAAAAAAACACTTGTATAATTTAACAGCTGCAAAATCACTAATTTTAGGCCTTTTTACTACTTCAAAAATGTATGTGTGACTGCTGTATATCACAGTTAGATGCACTGAGGCTTACTCAGTTCAAGGATACTATTTTGGGAAAGATGCCAAGATTTTTTAAAAGTAACTTATTAATACAAAATGAAAAAATTAAGTAGGGTAGGTGGAGGAATATTTTACGAAGTCATGCAAATCACCCTGATGGATTATAAATATGATGTGTGTATAAATATAAAATTTAAAAATGATTTCACTGAGAGTCTGCTGTATGCAGCAAGCTATGGCCCTGGGAAAGAACCATGTCAAATGCCATTTGATGCTGCTCAGCCAGGCACACATAAAGGCACATTGCACCAATAATATTTGACAACACTGGCTGTGCTTTTTCTGCTTCAGTGGCTAGCTTGTCCGAATTCCAGGCAATGCAACACACAAATAGTTTATAAGCAGCTACACTGTCAGCATCATCCTTTCAAAGCAATGACCACAGTGGTTTCCTAATAAACATACTTCACATTTCAGGTTTGAACTGATGAAATAACAAGAAGGAGAAGAAGAGAAATCTACTAGCCTTGGGCCATCAAAAAAGACATCATGTGAAAACAAGATTACCAGCAGTTAGCTTGACACTCAACTTTAATGTCCAATAAGCACTTATTTTTCTTCAATAGTGCTTCCAATGCACTTATTTTTTTCCCCCAGCAACAACAGAGTACAGCTCCTGAAGCTGGACAGAAGTTTGGATAAAAATGGCTTACATTTCACATTCAAAAGTGGATGCATCTCAAAGTATGGATTTTGGTAGCTGCATTTTCCTAACTGGTGGTAGGGAAAAATACCAAGCTGTGTAACAACATAATAAGGGAGCCTCAGACATGAATAATTTTCCTGCATGGTGTAATTTATATGCATTATGAGAATGACCTGTGCTGAAGTCAGGAAGGGACAGACTCCTTCCACAACTTCCAGTCACAACAATGAATCACTTTGGTCTCTCCTCAACAAAAGTACTTCTATTCTTGGGCTAGCAACAGTACAGTTTGGTTTGCATACCATGCTGCATGTTTTCTTTCTTCTTTCCCTGATGCTGGAGTCAGGGAAAGAAGCCTGGAGATACTCCATGTTTGACAGAGGCTTCAGCCCAGAGCCAAAGGCCAGAGGCACTGTCCCTCCCATGCCAAACTCCTTGGCCTGAGCCGTTTAACTTCATTTAACCCGACTGGTTAAACACTGGTCAACAGGAGACCACAGGCCTATGACTCTAGGCAGAGACTGAGCTCCCACTGAACTGGGATATCAATGCAGAGCCCCAGGAGCTTTCTGTGGTCCTTTGAGAAATGAAGGTTGAACTTTAAAAAGTTATCATGCCTCTGCTACTGTGTAGGGATAGTGACAGTGTGTAAGCTCTCCTACATCACTTCAGAGCAAATCAAAAGTAAGAGGCTTAAACTACTTTCAGTATTTTTCCAGAGACTTTATTCATTTTCAGTCTCACTTCAGCAATCGTAGCTTGGGAAAGCCTCCGTACCCGCAAGCCTTTCTTGAAATGCACAGGAGCACTGCCAGGCAGCTCCAGTCATGCCACAGGGGCACTCTGGCTTGAGCTTGACATAGGCCAATCTTAAACAGTAGCCAAGCTCCAGGAACTCACAAGCAATTCACTTGTGTCTTTCCACACCCCTGACAACTGAAACCAATGGGACGGCTTACAGGTGACTAACCGTTCAGCTGGAGAAGTGGAGGATTCAAAAGCCCGGTGTAAACCGTTCCAGCCAGCAGCCCATCAGTCATTACTGCTAACACTCATGCAGTGTTTGAGGGTCTCACTGTTCGGAAAGTACAACTCATTTGTAAACACCATCTAAATGAATCACTTCTCACCTCTGTTCTCCGTTGCCCTTTCCTCCCTTGCCAGTACCCAGTGTCCTCCAGAAGGGTGAGGGGAGAGAACAAACTTTTTCTATCACTGTTGCAGTGGCAGATCACTACACAGCTTCTTCCCCTCCTGGGAGTTCTGTTCTGCTCCTCTCACCCTTCAGCTTCAGAGAACAAAGCTGGCTCCCAAGTGCAAACAATATGGAGGAAACCTCTTCTTTTGTGCTAGACCTGGTTAATATGTGTGGAGCCAAATAGGGCCCAGCTATATTTCATGCCGTGTGTCAAACTTCACATTTGATTTCCCTGTTCCTTCCTGCTTATCTTCACTCCTTCACATGTGGATACAACACCGTGTTGTACCATACGTAGCTTCTTCAAACCTGTGTTCTAATAACTAATAATCAGCATTAAGCTACTGCACTGTTTCCATTCAAATTGCCCCTGGGTATTTAATATTTATTATATTTGCTTGTTATCCAAATGGCATCAGGTAGTCAATATTATTACAAAATCATTAAAGTGTAGCAGTCAGATTGCATCATTTTCTTGCAAGGGAAGCTCTTGTTCTAGGAAGGGTGAATCCTGCACAAGAAGTGGGGCTACAGAAATTTGAGGCTAACTTTGCGGAAGAGGGGCCCAATAAAGCTGGTTAATATTCAAGGATCACCTTCTCCAAGCTCCAGAGCAATGCATCCCAACAAAGAAGAAGTCAGGCAAAAATGTCAGGAGACCTTTATGGTTGAACAAAGAGCTCCTGGCCGAAAGGGAAAGGGAAAGGGAAAGGGAAAGGGAGAGGAAAGGCAAAGGCAAAGGCAAAGGCAAAGG
>VXAA01005614.1:5376-50419 GCA_013399115.1 Anseranas semipalmata
TTTTTTTCATAAGACACAGACATAATCTCTTAAGGAAAGGCTGCAAATAAATCCTAATAATAGAATACTAGAGAATTATTATAAAGTCACCCACTATGTGACTAAAAGAAAATAATTTTTCTATAAAATGGAGACTTACAAGGTAAATAGTTAAAACACTTGCATATTTTATATATTCACTTTTGTATACTAGTAACAATTAAATTCATTGTAAATAGAGTTAAGGAGTAAGGGGCTTTGGCTATATGATCTTTTGTAAGGACTGAAGGATAGGTGGAAATTATATTTTTGGCTTTTTTTTCTTTAAAATTGCTTTCTTTTCAAGGCAAATTCGAAGGATTGTTTTGCTTCCCTACAACTTCAGGATGGACAATTGCTGTCTTTGCTATTCTATCAACACTCAGATACAATGCTTTATAGAACGGAGTTTGACTCTGAAGAAATGGAAATAACCTCAAAGGCTACTTCAGTAATTCTACTCTACTGCAAAGTTGCATGTTTTTTTGAATAAGAACTTTGGATTAGATCTTTTTCACAACAATTGGTATAATTCGTGCTCAGTATAATACTTTCAAAATAATATAGTTCATTCCAAATCTATAGGTAGCTGCACAATAATTTTAAGAATAGGAAGTTGATCTTTATGAAGTAGATTTTTCCTGAACTACTTAGGACACTAACTTAACCAAATTCACCCAAAATATAATTAAGAAATTATTATTTCAGTTGAGTATAATAATAATATATACAGAGTATTCAGTACAATTCCTGTTCAGTATTCCATTTTTCATGCATGTATTCAAAGTTAACTATATTCTTCGTCCCTCCTACCTCCCTTTATTTATTTATTTTTNATAAGTTGCTATTTGGAAAAAAACATGAGTATTATGGGTATCAAACATTAAAAAATTTAAAGGCCTCAGTTATCTGAAGCACAAAAGACAACCGTCAAAAATATTCCATGTCTTATTGCTGCCATATCTGATGATCTAGACCTGAATCAATGGCAAATTATTTTCTTTTGGCCTTTGATTTTGAGTCCTATTTAAATTAGTTATTCAAAATAAAAATTCATTGTACAGAGGCTATATACTCTGAACTGTATTCATCCAAGACTAACGAATTTTCTACTTTTGAATAAATGTGAATAAATAAATCAGTTTGCTATTCATTTTTCTATACTTTTTAAATGTTAGTGTTACAAACAGCTTTTACATATGTTTACATCATGTCAATAGTGAGAAAGCTGGCATACTGTATTACTTGATTTGTCTTTTGGCAAAGTCAAATATAATGTAACATCATATTTAACATATTTAACAGGAATGTCCATTATTAACTGAAATAACATTTTCCTATCATTTACTACCTACCCCAGATGTATGAAGTGAAAAATAAGGACCTCATGTCTTCATGGAAATAAGTGCATATAATTTTTGTAAGTATGCATGTGCATATAGCATTGGTGTCTGTATGTCTCTACGGTTATGGTGGTAAACATGTATCCATTCACGTAGCCTTTATCTATCCATAAAACTATATGCGTATATTTTCCCTAGAGTAGATACGTTGCTGTCAGTTCAACTGACCTGATTTTCTTCTTTCAGCAGGTATGGGATTCTTCATAATTAGCACTAAGGAAAAGGTTATTCAGAGTATGAACTGATAAAGTGTCTATCTAACTTACTCTTTAAGTTCATGACAAAGTTGGTAGGGTAAATTATTGCTGTACTAGACTCCGTTTGGGCTGATTTTCAGGATCACTTTCAATAATATTTTTATGATCCCAGAACATGTCCTACTTTCTATTGTTTACATAGGGTAATGATGTTTCTAGCAAAAATGGGACAGTGCCTGTACACAGGATCATTTTCACTCTGACATAAATTGGCACAAATCCATCAGCCTTTAATATTTTTGTTTCTCATCTCAGTGTGTAGTCAAGTGCTGTCAAAGAGCAGATGGGGGAAATTAATTACTAAACTGAGCAATAAATAAAAACAGTAATTTTTTATTAGTAATCAAATTCGCAGGAAGGATTAATCCTGCCATATGACCATTTGGATAATGGAGGGAAAAGAAGAATTTTCAATTAATATCACATTCCCTTGACATAACAACTTGGGAGAAGTAAGGGTGGAGGGTTCTTCTAAACAGTCAAATATAGCAAGACAGAATTCTAAAGGAGCAGATTACTTTTCTGTTAATTTCTACCTTGCTATTTACAATGGAGAGCTTCCTTTGACATACACTTCTGCTCATGTTCCTTTCTGCAGAGTTTTAGTTAATAAAAAACCTTCTGTTTCTTGGAAGTGGCAAAATATCTGTTATCTGCTATGAGTGAGCAGCTTAATAGTCTTCTACAACAGAAAACATTTTTGGTTTTCAGTCACAAAATACACCTTTGACTTCCTTCAACACATATCTTTGACTGATGTAGAAGAAAACTACAGAAGTCAAAGGTGTAAAAAGAAAACAAGACACTTGAACCCAGACATATACTTCAATCCCAGCTGTGTACACTGTATCTATAAGTTTAAGAATACTATCCTACTGCATTTATCGGTTTTGATCCATCTGCAATCACATTCAATTTAATCATTTAAACATTATCATATGTGGTAATATTGACTCACTAATACATAAAGATACACATTTTGCTTTCAAGTTGTGAGTCACAATGCAGAAGCATAAAGAGAGTAGCACCATGTAAAACATCTTTTGCTTTTTCCAGCCTAATGAAAAACAATTTTGGAAAGAAAACACTAGGTCTGTAAGTCATCATGATATTATCATTGGAACAGAACTGATTCCCTTCCTCCTCAGTTAGGCTGACATTGGATGAAATGTAAACGTGAACTAATTTTTTTGAAAATCAAAGCAGAACACCTTTCTTCATATTAGAAATTAAGAATATAACGTGATGAACAACATAAAAATAATGAAAGGTATAATGACATTTATCAATGATATTTCATCCTTATGTAGATATACAAATATCTCAAATTTAGATATGCATACATACAAAGTTTTGAAAACGTAACCTTGAAGGTGAAAAAGTAGTGTTTCCATATAAACATCAAGGACCTGCTATCCATTAGTCCAGTCTGATATGATATGATTATTCATTTAATGAAAATAGTCATATGAAAACAGAGAGTGGGAGGAAGAATTTTTTTTTTTAATCTTTCTTCTTTCTTGGTTAAATTTCAAAGGGCTTTTTTCTTTCTTTCTTTCTTTTTTTTTTTTTTTTCCTCTGAAATTAAATACAGATTTTAGCCAACTAAATACCTTTTTTTACTTGGTAAAAATGAAACACTTTCCTCACAGCATGGAATAGAGGAAAAGATCAAATGGTAAATTCTTCCTGCTGTGAGACATTCTTGAAGACTGATTTTCAACCTTCTGATCAGCTTCATGCAGGCATATGAAAGAAGGATTGAAAAGAGAGGTGTTTGAGAGGCAGTCTCTGAAACAAACACATGAAATAATGCAGGCTGGAGAAGTTAATTACTTTCATTTTTGTGCTCTAAGTGTGCTTGCTTTTTTATTGACTTTCAGTGTAAACAGAAATAGTAACTGCCTTAAATTCTCTCTAGAGGATTGAGTAGCCATAGGTATGGTTTAGTTTTACTGTATTTGAGGGACAGAAATGGTAAAAGAGTTTTCAAAGCAAGGCCTCTCAGGAAAATATCTTTTTATTAGAGCTGCCATTAGATGATGGAAGTACAATTTAGAAAGAAGCATTATCTAAATTACTTTCAGAAGAGTTTGTTGTACTGGAGTGTTTACTACAGTGTTTAGTGACTGCAATTGATTGAGACTTAATTATGTTAATAAAATAATTACAGTGATGACCCCAATCACAAAAGTCTTGTGCTTAGTACTCGCTCTCATTTTCTGCAAAGGAAGTAGTCTGCAAATCAATGCCATCACAGTTTAGCAGTTCTTTATGAGGGGCTGTAAGCGGGAGAGTTAAGAATAAGCTTACACTGAGGAAATGCCTAAAGATTACTACTGAGTCAAGATTTTAAAGGTAATATATTTTCATAATAAGTAATTGATGTCCAAAAGTTCTCTCTTTAAAACCATGTTTGTGAAATAAATCATGCACAAAAAGCTTTTGTAAACATGAAAAAAATGGTAAACAGACCAATTTAAAAATGCAATTAACCATACTTGAAGGCATTTGTCTTCCATTTTCTACTTTCATTCACATTTCCTAGCTATAAGCTTAAAAAGAGTCAGAGGAACAGTGGCTTAATTTTACCTGCAGAATACTGGCAACAACCAAGAATTGAGTGCATTAGGGTTTTCTGTGGGTTTCTGGCCTTTCTCAGTCTGAATAACACTTAGAAAATAGACTTTGTAAAACATTTCAGTCCTGGGTAGTAGCAAATAGAGTCTTTGATCATAATCATAACTTTTTGCTTCATTTTATGAAGGCAGCAACAAAAAAAGATGCTGAGTATTTTGGATGTCTTGCTAACAGCCTTACTTTTCATTGTTGGATATAGAAAATGCCATGATCCAGCTGAAAAGATCATCAGCTGAATACAAGAGCTGGACTCTGAATTACTCATAGATCTGTTGTTTTCTCAGTGGTGATACTATGTATAACAACATATAGTGTGTCTGCATATAACTGGAAGTCAGGTAGACCACTACAAAGAAAGAAGCCATCTGGTTTCTTATCTCTTTTAGAGAAATATCACTATTACAATGTGTTATTTATGGATCTCAGATTGTGGTATCAGTGTTACACAGTCACTTTAAAGCTGCACTGCCAAGTGTCTGTAATTGACTGCTCTTGAAGACAGTGGGAACTGTAGGGCTCGCAAGAGGGTAGAGGAAGAACAAAGGGACCTAGACCATAGGCAGCCAACAGCCAGTCACATAATGAACAGCTCTCTTGCCAGGCCACGTCCCTGTTTTTCAGCTGTTGGACTGTAATATCCATTTATTCTATCCTCATGAGCTGCACAACTGTTTTGCAAGTTATTTACTATATGCCTCCATGGCAAGCTGCCTCAGTACCTGCAGAAAAAAAAAGCATCCATGAAGAAAAGCTTCTGTTAATTCTGTGCTCCCAGTCTAAAGCTGGACTCATTACACAAACTCTAAAATAACCCCTTTTCTTATGACTATGTTCATTCCTTCTATAACAGAGAATATGGGACAAGGACAATGGTGACTGTTTCAGTGTCTCTAGTCCCTAACAATCAGTTACATTGACTGCAGCTAACACTGGAAACCATACCTTGCGAACATTGGTGAGCAGTGGTGATGTTTGGTACTTAAGTGTGCAGACTTTTCTACAAGGTCTGATGCTTTGGTAAATCAAGGTGGTGCCTTACACCAATTGCATTAGGCCAGCTCCTACGCAAAGCAGAATTAGAGCAGGAGCTACACGCGGAGCTGATAGAGAATATGAGAGACACAGCCATTGGGACAATACCTTCTTGTGTTGTAGCAAAGATGTTATCGGTCCCAGTGACACATAGAAGTCTCAACCAGTTACTCTACATTGGTTCATCAACTACCTTGCTGCACTGAATCACAACCTCTAATCTGAAATGTCACTCTTGATGTTTTAAAGACTTATTTGCTGACCTCCCGAAGACTTTCAGACTCCACTTCCCTTTTATACTAGGACTTTTGACCATGGTTAATAGTAAAAAATCCCTACTTGCCAGGATGGCTTACTATATTGAACCAGTTCTTCCTGAAGAAATGATCTCTTTCACTTTTTCTATTTATATCTATAATTGTTGGTTGATTTTAGGAGAATAAGAGGAATACATGGAAGGGAAGGAGAAAGATAATGAGCCTTAGAGAAGGAGAGGGTAAATAGAAATCTTAAAAGCAAGTAAGAATAAAAGAAAGTTTCTTGATAGGCCGTGACATGTCAGAATATGCCCTCACTCAGAATATGGGTCTAAGTTCAGAGTGAACTAAGAATACAAATTAAGCTCTGATAGTATCTACTTTAAAGTCAAATAAATTGTTCAAAGATTTATGCTTTACCGTTCATATAGGTATCTCTGTAAATTATTCTCAGGTTCCATTGATATAACTTTACAGAGATTGTCATTACCTCTTCATTAGTGTTATACTCAGTTTAGTACCCGAATAGAAATTTTTCTGTAAGTGGAAAAGGAAATATTATTCAAAGTGCCAATGCTTCCCTCTTAAAATGGTATTATTTACAAAAAAAAAAAAAAAAATACCAACAGCTCTCTAATCCGTTGCAACTTGCTTGTATATGTTCCCAGGTAAAAACATTTGTTTTTAAAAACAACAAGAAAAATATATTATTTTGCATGCTGTTGGAGCTGTGTTGTTTCAGTAGTTATAGATTTAGTCTATTGATAATCATTTTGCAACCAGCCAACTGAAAATGTATTTGTACCTGCAATCTGTAGAGACTGCCAATCTGTGTCAGCATGAAATAATTAGAAAGACACATGACCTTAGTGCTAATATAAGCAACAAAATGCAATGTTCATTAATTTGTTCCAGCTTTACACAGAAAATTTTCTTTTACTGTATTTACTCAGTGAGTGTGGTTGGTAGATAGAAGCATACGGATGTCCACAGTTTTACAAGAAAACAGAAAAAAAAAATATTTAAGTTGTGACGTAATGCTTTTTTAAAATCTCAGTAACTGACTTGAAGAAAATGGTAATTATACACTACCTTGTTAAGATTTGTTTTCGTAATTGATGCAGCAGTAGTAATGATCTGTTTCATTTTTGAATGAAGCTGTTCTGATAAACATGAAGAATGCAGTTTCTCAACTGTTCCAGCAAAATGAGGAACTGATTTTGATTTCATAACAACATTATGAAATCATAATAACTCTATCAGACCAGGCTGATAGATCCCTATGGTGTAAACTGTACTGTACGCCGTGACCTTACAGATTCAGGTTGTATTTGATTAAAGTACACCATTCATGACATTGTTTTTGTGTTTTATGCCCCTATTTTCATTTGATGTTCTTATAGATAATTTATACATTGTTTTATCTATGGTTAGCTTAATCCTTGTTATCCTCACTTTCCTCATCACCCCAGGCAACTTAGAATCAATTAGTAGATTAGTGTTACCAACAGTTATCTCAACAAAGCGTTAAATTTCTTCTTCAGCATTTTCCTTCAGCCTTCATTTTCAATTATGTATTCATAAAATTAGAGAAATTATAGCACAGCATGTCCTCTATATAGATGCCCAAATGAACCATCAAGAAATCAGTCAACTGTTACTCGCAAAAGCATCCATTCATCAGCAACTATTGCTTGAATGATTCTGTGAGTCTATGAGTCTATGTAGTCACTGCTTGAATCAGTTTGCAAATAGGTGTCTGAACAGGGATGCTTGCTTTTGAATAAAAGCCACTATAAGTGGAAATTTAATCCAATGCAGTTGCATTGAATATGAACCACCAGATGGCAGCACGAGTGGCAGTTCTTCCCTAGAAAAGAAAGGGATGTATTTCAGAGAACAGTAGGTGGCTAGTGCATTGCTCTTCTTCATCTTCATGCACCGGTAAAACATATTAGTTACTTGTAGCCCTTTGCCTGGGATTGTTGCTGCATGACATAGCTCCTGCTCACAGCAGAAGTCTTAATGGTCCTGCTTTTTATGTCAAAACCTGCACTGTGATCTTGCTCTTTCCAAAAGCACCAGTTCTTTGAAATTTTGTTACTGTACTTCTCCTTCTTCTCTGAGGCACAAAGATCAGAATATTCTCCATAATATCTTATGCTGAATTTGGGGGTTGTTTTTTTCATCAATTAAAAATATTAACAAAAAGAGCCATAATCAATCCATTGTCAGTATTCACACTTTTTCCCAGAATTTAATCACATAAGAAAAGATCCCAGAGAGCACCTTTTTTTTTTTTTTCCCGCCAGAAAATGTGATGCATTTTTGCAAGGAATAAGGGAGTTTTTCAGTCAGAGCTCAAAGAACTGTCACAGCCTCAACATGGCTGTCAAGAGTTAAAAAGATCTAAGGAATTACAAAGTGCTAAAGGAAAGTCTTCACACCATTTACCAGAGGAGGTTGTGTTTGTGTATACTTCCCCAGTGCTTGCCAGAACTTTTAATAAACTTGCCCCCTGACCTTGCCAAATTTCTTTATAGAAATCAGGAAGCACTGTCCATCTGTTTATGTATTAGTTCTGCGAGCAGCCTTCAGAAATTATCTGTATTCTGCTTCTTCACAGGCTGTGGACAGACAACAGCAAGCTATTGACTAATCCTGCTCTAGTGACTTACTGTTCATAACTGCACCCAGGTTAAGTGGCTGTGTCTTTCACTAACCTGTTTCCTTTGCAAAATGCAAATGCTAGTTTGAACTAAAACATGTATTTGCTATAGTCCAAAGAAGTGTATTTACTTTTCTGGAAGTAAAGGTAATGTTGAGAGATACTCTGATGTAATCATGTGCTCATTTTGAATTCTTGATTTGCACTGGTGAAAATTAAATTTTTTTTTTCCCTCTGTTAGAGTTGTATTTAAATACCTTCATTTTCTCTCTTATTCATTTACTTAGGCTTTGGTAGAAATCCTACCCGATTTTCAAAAGGAGACTGTCATTACCACTGAATGAAAGGCAAAAAACTAGATTTTTTTTCCCCATTTTTTGACAATGTCACTCTTTGGTATTGTGATTTCCTGTGATAGTTTCTCTTCCTCCACATAAAGAAAAAATATCCTAAATACTGTACCTGCATTTGTAATGGTCTCCGATGAAATTTTAAGCTACACTGATCAAATAATTCATATACTGGACAAACAGTGAAAACTACCCTTATCTCAAAGGGCTTCTGTACCACTTCAGAAGCGACAAGCTCAGGGCTTTGCATTCTGATTTTCAGCGAGGTTTTGGCACTTAGCTCCTTTTGACTTTTCGATTATTTATTTTTACTTGCATGACACAGCCTGTTGTGATTGATCTGAGTACAACCAATCATCCCAAGACTGGTGAGCCTTGGCCAGATCAGAGAGAAAGACATCTACCAAAATGCCCTCTATTCTACAAAGTGGAAAACACCTATCCAATGGCACATTCTGACTCAGATGATCTAGAAGTACGCATATTAAATACTGTAAAAGCAAAAGCTTAATACATTCACTGTTGCTGTGCAGTAAGCTTAGTAAAAAGACCTCATTGCTTTGCCTCTAGCCTCTGCAGACAGCTTTTGGCCCTGTACAGAACAATTTCTGTTGTACTACTTGCCCTGATATTTCAAAAATCTGGAGAATCCAGAAATGTTACTTGGGCTACAATTAGGAAAAAATGCTGAGCTTGATGAAAACAAGGGTTTGAAACAAGGCTAGAAATTTTGCACAAAACAAAAAGGAAGGGGAAAGGACTGAAACCACATGTGATCTCTTAGCTCAGGAAAGGGAGTTTAAGTGGTGGGCAAAGATAATAGTGACCTCAAGGCAATGCAGCTCTGAGGTAGGTAAAGGCAAATGTCTTTGTCCATTAACTAAAAAGACCCAGCTGAACTTTGGGACATCTGTTTCAGTCATCTTGTGCTAGAAGCTGGTGGAATACTATCTCCTAAGGGAGACCATTTAATTTGTAACTCATATAGTCTCCCTCCACAAAATGTGAGGTATTCTTTCTATATATATGAAAAGACATTTACTGACAGCTTTTCATTTTTTTCTCATTCAGTTGTGCTACTCACTTTATTAAATCCTGCAGTGGAGAAGCTGGCCACTTACTTTTGATGTCTTTTTTTTTTTTTTTTTTTATTTTATAAGTATGACTGCTAGATGTAANAATGAGTATGACTGCTAGATGTCATGCTTTTTTATTTGATACGATGACATTTACTGATAGGTTTCAGCAGAAGAGTATGTCCTACTGAGCAGAAGGACCTTGTTTCAACACAGCATTTGCCTGTCATGGCTCATTGTTGCTATTTAAATGAAATTGACCTATGTGTTAATGGAGCTATAACCTCTGCTTTAGAGTAAACTGTGGTTGAATCAAAAATAGAAATGGAAAAAGAGAATACACTTCACCACACAAAATGTGAAATATTATTATGGAAGGTAATACTTTAGCAAAATGTTTAGAGCTTGGCAGCACATCAAAGTACTTGCTGGAATCCTAGTTTCAGAGTAAGCTTGAGTTTTTCAGGACAGCATAAGTACATATGTATATATGTATAGGTGCCGTAGGTCAGATTAAAGATACATCTTTCCCGGAATCCTGCCTCTGAACAGGGCCAGCATTGCTTAGGGAAAATGTCCTCTGAACAGTAAAGAAATGAAAATTTCAGGCAATCTGCAGCTTAGGGTCTGACTCAGCTGGAGGGTCTGTGTTTAATAGCACTTTCTAGTTTTTTTTTCCATGAATTTATCTAATCTTTTATGAACTTACTTATGCCTTTGGACTAACATCTTGGCAAGGAGCAAGGAGTGAGCTGCTTGCTCACTTAAAAATTGTCTTTTATGGATTTCTAACATGCTGTCTGATCACTTTATTTGGTGTGTTCTTATATGGATAGAAAAAAAATGATCAGTTTCTATTTGTTTTCACTCTACCACTTAAAACCTCCATAATGCCTTCTCCTGGTCATTTCTCTTCTGACATATAGCCTATTCAGTGTCCCTTGGAAAGATGCTGTCCCACTCCCTCAATCAGCCTTTGTAACTCTTTATGTACCTTTTCAGATACAGTACACAAATATTCAATACTGGATATAATACAAGTTTATATAACATTATGAGTGTTTTCTTTTTTTTATTCTCATATAAGTAATTCCTGCCATGCGTTTTCTTTTGACTGAAACTGTATTTTTTTCTTCAAACTATTCACCAGACTTGTGAGATTTTCTCAGAATAACAATAGTTTATTTATAGCTCATCATTTTCAGTGTATGTGTCAGATATATATAAGGTTGTTCTAATCAATGTAGATTCCTTTAAAAATTGGCCTTTTACTGCTCTGCCAGTCAGGGTGTCTCCTGGAAATTCCAGAAATATTGAGAAATGTCTCATTCCTACAGATTTTCCAAGCTTTATTCATCACTATTAATGAGCCCTCCAGTGTTGTAGGAGATATACTGTCAATGAAACCTAAATTGTAACTACAACATGAAGCAAATGGTTCTTAAAAAAAGAATCAGGATGCAATTTTATTAGCAAATGCAGTAACCCTCAGTAGTGCAGAAATACAGAATTCTCTTTAAAAGCTTTGTGTGCCACACAGATGAAATAATCAAATCTCATTTTAGTCATTATTTTATATGATTACACTTGCATTCGGATCTCAATCCACATTTATCCTTTACAGATAAAATTCCTGTAAATTAAGCCATGGAAGATGCACCAGTGAAGCCAACCAATTGCTGTGTATCACAGTACATTCTTACAGTCAGGCTGTAGATGTTAGACCACACAGTTACTAGTGAAAGAATTTTTTTTCACAAAAGTACTTCTCCAACTCTGACATCTCCCTCCTGGTTGTCAAGGAGATGCCAACCCCTGTCTCTGTTCTGCAGAGCCCGAACACTTTCCTTTCCCAAAGTTATAGATATTGTCCTCAACTTATATGTAGCTGCTTATTTGATCTGTCTGTGCCAGACCTGTTGAAACCTGTCCACTTCTACAGCTGTATCAGCCTCTTTGTTAAAAAGATACTTCTTTACAGTTTGGTGTTTCTAACAGCACTAATCCTGTTAAATGCTTGACTTCCTATTTGTTTTGCTTTTTTAATCAGAGCATAAAAAGCAACAAGACCTAATTATTTAACGTTCTTAAAGTTCTTAAAGTCCTTAAAAAATCTTCAAACAGGTAGTCCTGATAGCAAAAGACCATCTTCAGGATGTTACATGTTTAAATGGAATCCAAATACCTGGAAATGTTAATTGCATGTTCCCTGCCTGGAAGAAAGAAAGAAAGAGGGAAAGAATGAAAGAAAGAAAGAGGAAAAAAAAAAGAGAGAGAGAGAGAAAACAGATAAAGCCCAATTTTCTGTTCACAAAGTGATATTTCTGAAAGATGAAAGAAAAACAAACAAACAAAGACTATGAAATATTTCTTACCTGATAGAATACATTGGCAATAACAATCACAAAGAATGCAGCAGAAAGAGTATTCACGTAATCATTGTTTAGGGATGGAAATGTTGACACAAGAATTATTGTGAGAATGTAGAAATGGACTTTCAAGTGGACTCTTATCTAAATGCTTCAGATCACCACGTAATTTTCAAGATTTCCAACAGTTAAGGTCCTTGTGATATTGATCCTTGTATGATAAACTCAGTCAAAACAGCCCAATTTCGCAATTCTATGAGAATAACTGTTTAACTTACTGGTTGTGAAATCACGCTAACTCAGCAGAGTAGAATTAACACAATGCTATAGCAATATTACAGGCTTGATCTTGTAAGGTGAAGAATATTTTTAATTCTTAGCAACTGAAATAGAAGTTTAGCGAGCTCAGTACTCTGCAGGATCAAATCCTGCATGTCTTTAAAATTTGGCTGAATAAAGAGGATTCAGAATGAGAAAATAGCGTCAATTGCATTACAAGGAATGGTACTTTTGCAGTTTGAAATAAATATACTCTACGGTATGAAAAACTGCAATATCTGAAAGTAATACAGTCTTTTTGCAAATGACCAACTATTTGTTTTCTCATTAGTTCTTACACTAACTGAATCTTTCAATTTTTCTTTTAATCCAGAACCTGTGGTCTTAAACAGCCTTAAAATAGACATATTTTCCATAGATGTGGGAATTTAAAATACAGGCAAATAGATGACACTGCTTTAAATAGCTCCATCAAAGTATTATTCATGCCCTGCCATAAAAGTCTAGATCTATAAAAATAAGTCCTCAAGAAGCTGCTCCCCTGGAGTGACAACTGGGATGTTTAACAGTTTGAGGATCGGTGGAAGGATCCTGAGACATCTGCACAGGCTGACCAGACCACGGCATCAGGCACAGAAGAATAAACAGTCTCTGACTTCTTAGTTTGCTTCCATTTAACCAGTGCTAGTATTTGGATAAGTGGCATGATATCATAGATCCCCAAGAGTTCCCTTTCTTGGCAAGAAGATACAAGGAAAGGATTATGACTCAAAGACGTGCCCACAAGTCATAGCCTCCTGGAGCTACTCTTTGGGTAAAATATGTCATACATTCCTTCCTGCTCAGGGTTGTGCCTAAGGACTTGATTTTCCCTTTAAAATTAAGATGCACAGCAGTAGGTTATTTGATATGAGTCAGAGAAAGTTGGGTAATAAATACAGCCCTCCTCAAAATAAAATACTCTGCAAAGTATATCACTTTATTTTGTTTTATATTATATTATTTCCACACATTGCTTCAAATTCTTAGAGTTAGGTTTGAGCTATGCTACATTGGAAAGAAGGAATATACTACTCTTTTTTTGTCTTTCCCATAAAGATTGTTGAAGAATGGATGTGCAAATAAACAGAAATATGTAATGTAGTAAAATAAATTTAAGAAGATCTGTGGATCTTTTTGTATTGGGATAGCTATTAGGAAACAAATGATGTCGTCATTTTTTTCTGATGAATTGAAAGCTTTGTATGGTCTGTAGTCAGAAAAAGATAATTGTGCTACCTTGTCAACAAGCAGCTTCTATTAGCAGTCACATAATGATTCTGGAAAAATGAGTCAGTCATTAACATAATATATGTAACAGTCATTTGGTATACAGTGAATGCAAGGCAATTAAAACCTGTGTTCAACAATTGATCTGTTTTTAATATTACTGAGTATTTCTGCAGTTGTGAAAGCTAACAAACAAATAACAAATGGCAAAGTAGATGATTTGTACAAGCTAGTCAAAAACTTTAGGAGGTTCTACTTGAGCCTATGAGAAAGATTTCAAAGATGTTAGCAGTTTCCATCTGTGCGCAAGGAAATGAAATCAGTCATCATATGATAGTCATCAGGGCATTCCTTTACTGACGAATGCTTGGAAAGGTACAAGCCAAAGTTATTCTGATCTGTTTGACTGATGAAGTTATGGAGACCTGAACAGAAAAATCAATCGAGCTTCTCTTCTGGGTACAGTACAAATGTTACAAATTTTGTTGAACAGCGAATCTAAGAAAAATGCCATGAGCAGAATCACAACTCTGTGGCTCGTGGGAGCATTGACTCCAAGGGTAGAGATGGTCTGTGTGTGATGATGATCTTATGTAAATTTGATGATCTTTCTTATGTAAATTTTTATGATCTTATGTAAATTTGGCTGCCTGAAAAGTCATCAACATCTTCAAATCCAAAACACGTATGTCCTCAGTCAAGGATGCTTATAAAATAAGCTTGCTGTTGCAAATACATTTAAACGGGGCAATTCATTAACTGGACACTCTTTAGCATCATATTTGCTGCACTGCTGATCTATGCCTTCAAAAACATAAATTGTGACATCTACTTGCAATATGATTTGGGGAATCTGCATCAATCACATTAAAAAAATATATATAATTAGAGCAACTGTGATGACCAAAACAGCGCAGAGATGATGTGACAGTGTAATTCATATGATGAAAGGATCCCTGAGGATTACTGTATGGAGGAGTCTCATAATGCAGGCAGACGAAATATTGTAAAAGCTATCACAGTGCTAATCCTGAATCATATAATGTAGCACATCTCTACACTGAGGATCCAGGACCCATTCCAAAGGCCACAGTTCAGTTCTCCAACACTGACAAATTTCAAGGGTACACGGGAGGTCATCAGTAATTTGAATTCTGCATAGTGCAGAGCAAAATAGAAACTCAGGACATTAGAAAGCAGGTGTTCAGTAACGTGTGGTTTTATCCATGGGTTCTGCTTTGTATTTTCAAATAGATGAAACCTCTAAATAAAATAGCCAAAGGAAAGAGACAAGAGCTCACTCATTAATTCAGGTGGAATATTCTTCCACGTGGTTAGACAGTGCATACATTACAGTAAGTTGCCCCTAATAAACTTCAGCTGAATGCAGTTTAAAGGTTTAGATCTGGATGCCCATTGCAAAACACATTAAAATGCATGTTAGGACTGAATCAATGTAAGTAATCCTCTCCTCAATGTAATTATATACAACAACTTATAGGAAAGTTTTCCATCTTTTGTGTTAAGACTGGAATTGAAGAGCAAACTATAAAAGGAAGCCCTGTGGCATAATGTATTTCCATATTTGTTCATCTTCAGTTCTTTTGCCTCCTTACACCCAGACTTCCCCGTCCTTGAGCAATCCTCAGTGGTGTCCTGGAGGGTGCTGCCCTGAGGCAGTCTCTCTCACCCACAACAAAATCTCTGTGTTTTGGATGTATGGCCCTGCACGTGGGCTCTTTGCAATTATGTATCAAAGATACTTGAGAAACATTTAGGACTTTAAAAGTAACATAAATGTAAGATCACTCAGAAAAAAATAAAAATCTGATTCTTCTAGTTTATTTCCTCATTAATTTCAAAATTAATTATCTTGTCCTCTTACAATTTTTCTGCTCACTAGAGTTTTACATCCAAATAAATTTCTTCTCAACACACTAACTCCCAACTCATTATGTTTTTTGGTGGATTCTCATTTTGCAGTTACTCTGCAAAAACACTGGTGTTTCTTAGGTTCCAGGTCCAGTTTTAAAAACTGGCTTGACAGGATAATCAGGAACAGATCTTGTGTTTTTTTTCTAAAGCATCGTGGAATAAATTCACATTTTACAACATCTACAAGTTTCTCCTATGAGCAATCCTGCAAGTTTGAGTACTGGATGCACATAAGTCATTCACCAGTGAATATGTCTGAGGAGATACCTATTTGCAATCTTCACTGCCAGTTGTTGTTTCCATGCCTCTGTTTTTACTGTTCACTTCTAATTTATTTCTCTCTAATTATGCATTATGCATTCTAAAATACATATCACAGCTACACCATAGTTTGATTAAAGTCATTTTCTCTTTGACTTTAAAATATGCCACCTCTGTAATCAGACTGCTGCCATATAATCTCCTTTACTTTCTTTTAGCTCCATTATTCATCCTAAAAATCTCATCCTGGTTGGCTGTTCTCTCAATGTAATGCATTTAGGTTTCTAGGACACCCTCATCTTTAAAAATTCCACATAGTCTTATCCTGTTTTATCTCTCTGCTTTCATTTCCTTCTGTGACTGACACAGTCCCAATGTTCTCTACAACCTTCCCACACTATTGGTTTGCTCTTCTTTTTCTTCATATTTCCTTCTGACTTTTGAGAGTTTCTGTCATATGCTATCTGCCAATCACCCCTCTGCTAAACTTGCATTTAAACACTTTTTTCTTTTTAGAAATTATTTTCATCTCTGGTAATTTCACTGTGGGCGTTATTGTATTGTAAATTCAGTTAAGTGTTTGGGATGCCAAAATTCTTTCTGTAGATGTCATGTCATTGTTATTTAATTCTAATGAAAGAAATAAAATAACTTTTAACCACCTGCCATCAGTTAATCATCTTCTTTCTGTCTAATTTTTGCTTTTCTTTGCCATGGAAGACTGAGTTTATTAATGGCAGGGAATTGTTTTCCCTTATGGTATGGTAATTTGTGTTGTTATTAGAATGAATAGACTGATGAGTTAGACTGATGAATACTCAATTATCTTGTTCAGCACTTATATACTGCCTTATAGTAACATAAGGTTTGTCTTTTGAACATGTGGATCAGAAGTATACAAGCTGCCAGGTTTTATTTGTAGTAAGTGTAGTTTGTGACTACCTAGGTTAAGATTTTTTACCAGAACTCTTCTAATTAGCAGTGGGTTATCAAGACAAAATCCCAGTGCTAACAGGTAAACATATACTGATCTTGCTTTAGGTAGCCGATGTGAAAATTGAACATTATGTCATGTTATTGCTTGTTCAGTGCTAATACGCCAATAAATTTCCTTTTTTGTTGTTGACCCTTAGCTGAAGCAGTCAGGCAAATTATAAGTGGACATGGTAGTAGACACCTGAATAATTAGACGTGACCTCAAAATAATCACCAGTAACACAATGTACAGCAAGCAGATTTCAGTCATTTTTATGTTGCCTGTATCTAAACTGATAACTTACAGGTGAAAAACTATAGACTCTGTTATCATCCCCAGGCACTTACAATCCTTAAGTAGCATTTTCTGTTTAGTCCCCATAACCTCTCTCAGAATAACACGAAGCCATGAACAGGCTTTCTTTCTCACAGCAACAATAAAGTACCAAGACCTATTTTGTCAGGTATCAATTATATAGCCATTTCAAAATTCCAGCTTTATTATTTCCAGGAAATGTACTATTAAAAAAAAAAAAAAAGTATTATCATGTGTCTGCTTTTAAAAACTTGGATCAACTAAGGCATCCTTTTAGATAAATCACTTCTTAAATCCAAGACTGAATGTTGGAAAATATTATGAGTATTTCAGGGGATTTTTTTGAAAGATAACTATCCACTATCCCTCTATTCTTTTTTACCCCTCTGTAAGGCAAACTGATAAAAAGCAGAACAGTGTCATCATGAAAGAAAAAAAAAAACAACAAAAAAAACCAGGTTTAGTTTAACTGTTTACACTCACATAATGAAGCAAAGACACTCTCCCCAATCACACTTGGAGGCATTTTACTTATGATTTTATTCATTCTTTCTCTGTTGTTTTATTTGATTGACAACAGCAGTAATCTGGCCTGTAAGTTCATTTGCCCATTGTGAATCGAAAAAACAGCAGTAGCCATTACTGCTTATTTTAGTACTCATTAACTGGTGATGTACTAACATTTTGTAGCCTTTTGCAGCAGATTGATCTTCTTTCCCCTTTGATTCAGCAGGAAAATTGGCTTCTGTTCTTTATGAAATGGCAGCCACACTACTTGGGCTAGCCTACTAATAAATGCAAAGAACTACTTACATTTTTCTCTTACATTCATCTTTTTATTTAAGAAATTTTAATTTTGTGAAGAAACATGCATTAAGGGGCAATGCTAAGCAGTAAAGTATAATAGATGAGGAGGGCATGAAAACGATGTTTGATAATACAAGTGGAAGTGAGAAACAGGACCCTAGAAAAATGACTAGTACAAAAATAACAGTAGATTTCAAACATCAAAGACTAAAGTAATCAATGTGAAAGTGTTCTGTTTTGTTTTGTTTTGTTTTGTTTTCACAAGCGCATATTTTGCTTTTAACTTGTTACACAGTTAACATTCACCGTTTAGTGTATATGTTGTGTGAGATTCAAAGGCTGAAAATACCCTATATTTAATAAAATGAAAAAGGAATCCTAAAAAATCATATCAAGTTACACATATAGCAAAACAATGGCCAAAATCTCTATAAATTTAATCAATCTGTCTGACCACTGCAGACATTCAATTAGTCAATAGTAATTTCTTTGGTGAATGTGCAACAATGTCTGATAGGTCAGTAAAGTTCAATTGTAGTTATGTATTTAGTTATAACTGTAATGCAGTTTACAGTCTGACTCTGTGCATGCTCACAGACCTGCCTATTTTTTATGAGAATCCAGTCGTGTTGTTTCCTGTGATTTTGTGATTTTGAAAAACAGTTTTCTAACAATAACTACGAGTTGGTGGAAGGCCTTCTACAATATCAATAAACTGGATAACTTTAGATTCAGTTGCAATGATTTACATCATCAGAAAAGCAATATGCTTTTCAAAGTAGAGAAATGTAAGTCAGAAATATATGCCTTGAAAACTTATCAGCATTATGGTTGCTGGCATGCAGTACTCACCCCGCCATCTAGCCTTGTTTCTTAGCAGAGAACTGCCCTAGCTGACTGCTACACTGGTTCCTGAAGTTAAGTGAGTGTTTTTTAAAGCTGATTCTGATATTTCTGTGGGCAACCACCAAACTGTGTACTTTCATTCTCAGTGCAAACTGTTAATTAATGGTGAATATGCTCCACAGTGTTACCTCTCTTTGCAATAGAAAACACTTTGTGCCAGCTGGCAACTGCTAAGCTGCTCTTACATGCACAGAGGTACTTAAGACACACTTTTCCTTGAATGGTCCACAGAAATAAATAAAATCTCTGAAATCATCTGTTTCGAAGGCAGGAATGAATTTGAATGGGCACGTGTATATATGTCTTATGGGAACAGCTGGCTAATTTTGAAACCACCAGGAAAAGAAAGCTCATTTTTGTGGAGCACTTTCAAAAACCATGTGTCTTCACATACAAAGTGTCGGAGAAACAAGTTATTCAACATATCTTGTTTGTGTCATTTGCTCTATCTCTGCTGCAATTGAGTTGTTTGGGATGTTATTAACATATGTCTAGAATTTGATGTGAATGCTTTGTTCAGTTTTAACTTCCCCAAAGCATGTACACATAGAGGTTTGTACATTTTCATGAAATATTTATGTTACTTATTTGATGATTTTTGTTTGAAAAGATCCACCATTTAAGGAAACAAAGTGTAAATATAATGTAAGTGTACATAATCTTTTTCCCTCCTTTTGTCTTCCACTAATACAATGGAAATAAAGTCTTGAAACTGAATGTGTTTGAGTTCTAATCTTAGAGGTGAATCACTGTTCATGAAGCACAATTTGATGGCCTCAGTATCAGTCTCAAAAGAAAGTGTCTCAATGGTAAAAGATTGTCTATAAACATAGGGAATAAGGAGTAAAACATACAAAAAATAGCATAGCTTAGAAATTAGTTGATATTGTGTTGTGATCTGACGCTAAACAGTATTAAAACACTTTTATATATATAAAGCCTATTAAATACTGAATATATTATAGTACTTAAGTAGAAAGGGAAAAATGATCCTTTTTCAAAGATCTCACTTCAGAATGTAATTTTTCTGTGCTCACCTTCGATAACCAACAAGAACCCCTGCAATCACTAAACTCTGTATTTTTTTAATGTCAGATCAACAGGCAAGATAAAACTTTTGAAACTGATGTAAGTGCTACTATCAGATCAGTCGATGGCCATTGACTCTTAGTTTCCATTAATTTTCAATGAGATACAGATAACCAAGTGTTCAGTTAATGTCTGAAAGTGGTTCTTAGAAACATTTTGCCAATAAAATCTTATAGAAAATTGATCTGAACATCTTAATCCTTAAATTTCCTAATGTCTAAGCAAATGTATTATCTTTCTTTCCAGTAAAATTGCATCTACTAACAGGGATAGTACATTTAGCCCTAAGAAATCATATTGCGCTGTTGGGAGGCAATGAAGAAGATGGAGCCAGTCTCTTCTCAGTAGCACCAATTTACAGGACAAGTCATTGGGCACAAACTAAAAAACTCAACATTCCATTTGAATACAAGAAAAAGCTTTTCTTACTGTGATGGATATCAAACACTGGAAAAGGTTTCCCAGGGAGGCTGTGTAGTCTCCACCTGTGGAAATACTCAAAAGTTGACTTGATATGGTCATGGGCAATCTGTTCTTGCTGACCCTGCTTAAGCACAGAAGGGGGTGGGGGGACACAGGTAGGGGGGACTAGGTGATCTCAAGAAGCCCCTTCCAACCTCAATGATTCTGTGATTTTGTGATTTTCTGATTCTCTACAAACAGTTTTCCAATCATTTTTTCCTATATACCAAATAGCTTGCTTATAAGGATGTCACGAAACTGTGTCAAGAGCTCTACTAAATTTAAGATATACGACATCTACTGGCTATTCCCTATCCAGAAAGTCTGCTGCCCTGTCACAGAAGAAAATTAAATTGGCCTGACACATGTTGTTCTTGACAGATTCATTTTGGCTGGTACTCATTTTCTTGTTTCCTTCCAGGGACTTACAAATACTTTTTTTGATCATTTGCAGTATTGAAAATTGGCTGGCCTATAATTTCTTCTTTTCTTCTTTTCAAAGAAAAAGGAGAAGGGAGAAGAAGGGAGAAGAAGGGAGGAAAGGGAGAAGAAGGGAGAAAAGGGACAAGGGAGAAGAAGGAAGGAGAAGAGAGAAGAAGGAAGGAGAAGGGAGAAGGGAGAAGGGAGAAGAAGGGGGAAGGGGGAAAGGGGNAGACGAGACGAGACGAGACGAGAGAAGCACCCAGTACACTATATAGTCTTTACTGAAGACTGAGCTCTTACCATATTATTGTGGGAATTCGTTCTAAAGTCAATTAATCACAATTGACCATTTTATTAAGGACTAATACAAAGAAAAAGATCATTCAACCTCCTTGGTATCATCAGTAGATAATATAACCTCCCCACTAACTAACTACCCCCACTAATTTGAGCATTGCTCAATGAATGTGCTAATACTTCATTTTGTCTCTATATTATCATGCTGCATATTCACATTTGACTGTAACCTACTTTCCCTCCCTGTATCTTACTTCTGGAATATGGCTTTCTCTGAAGTCGTAGAAAAACTCATGATTTAGTCCAGTTCATCTCCCATCCGCTTTCCATTTTCTACTTTGAGATAGTGTGCACTTGTGACCTTAATATCGTTTCTGTAAGAACCTGCCAGTTCTCTTTTTCCCTTTGACTAAACTTCCAACTGAGAGGCTGCCAATTTTCTGAGTTTATTGGTTTGCCTGCCTGAAATCTATTGGTTGTTGTTATTGTTTTATTTTTGTTTTATTTTTCTGTTATTATTTCTTCCTGTCTTAAAGATTATCACCTCGATTATTTCATAATTACTTTTACTCAAGTTCCCTTGGCATGCGTATCTGTTGTTGGTTAAAGCACAACTGGAGCACTTAACTTATCATTAACTATGCAATGAACATAGGTATGTGTGTGTGTGTGTTCTGTGTATACACAAAGATAATCTCCATTTTACAGATAAGGGTAATGACATACATACAACCAACATACAATTTTGTCATAACATGACTAACTATCTACAGCAGGGAGATTTACATTAAAAGCATTGTAAAAAAAGTGGATATCTGAGCAGTGGTTGATGCAATTCATTCCTGACCTTCCTCTTTCCAGATAATTGTCACATCTGAGTCATATAGGATGACAAAGTCTCACTAGAGTTTCAATCTATTGAATTTGACTCATGCAAGAGTCTACATCAGAAATCAGCATAATGGTCTGCGTAGCTAAGCACTAAGTAGTGCTTGCCTACAATTAACAACAGCTGCAACTATGCAACACACATTATTTGTAGAAGTTCAGTCATACACCCTCTCCAAAGTGACAAAGGTATGTTATCACCCAGAACACATAATAGGAAGCTTTACCCCATTATATTTAGGTGCTGCATTGACTGTATTTAAGTGTTGCATTGAAAACTGGCGATGTATGATCACTGACTAGTTAACAGATAGTAAGCACATACCATTACCAGTTCCCCCAAGAAACACCCACTTCCAGACTAAGAAAAAATAAAAAGAAAGAAAAAAAACCTTCTCAAGCTATCTGGCAATATCTGTCAGCTCATTCACTCATGAATGGTGAAAAATGACATGCCAGTCCAATCACTATGTTATTGAAGAATGGCAATGTCCAGGAGAGGGAAAAAAAGAACTCTTCATCTTTATCTATTCATTTGCAAAATAGTAAGGCAGATCACTGGTAAGCCTGACACAGTTTCTGAAGGAAGCAGGTATAGAACCAGGTATTCATGACGCAGAAATTCCCTCTGTCCCGTACTTAAAGGTGAGTCTACACAGGGAAATGTGCAAAGATGAAGTGTAAAAGACGGACGGTTCAATATTTCCATCTTCAGTGATGGAAGTGTGATGTCAGCAGTGATATGTCACTGCATATGAATAAGAAATTAACAAACTAGCTAGTGTGTTTGTTTTGATGCAATCTTTCAGTTCCCTTCACCCTCTTCTTTTTTAGGTAGCACATCATCTAAGAACAGTAAGATCTCTTCTCTCCACAAAGCATTATGAACATGGATAGCTTGTGTCCAGTGAAAGTGGAAAAGATACATGAAATAAATGAAGAGAAATAGCAGTGAGAGTCAGTGAAATATTCTACCAGGTTTACGGGGGAAAGTCATCCTGAAAATTTTTCTGAGTCACTCCCAAAACTTTTATAGTATACATTTAAGAGGAACTGAAATATATTTTACTAAAGTCAGTGGAGTTCTCTTTTATGAAAAAAAATTCAAGGTCACTCACACAGTATATTAATGTCAGTAGGCACAGCAAAAAGGATCTTCAGTAAGAGCTGTCATTGTAATTAATCATCCTGTTCTACACACATGAAGAGGGCAATGATGTTTGTTAAAATACAATTCTTACTGTCTTCTCATTAGAAACATTAAAATACAGGTCTCTAATGATTAACATTCTAGTACTCAATTTTTAAAAACACTTGACTGTAATTTTCTTTGGAGGACAATTTAACCATCTTTGTGATATATATGAAAAGGATGACATGTAAGAACCTATATCCAGAAAGGGTTAGGAGCTGTAAATATGTTGTGCATAAATGAATATACATTCTCCTTAGGCACCTAAGTTCAGAATAAAACAGCTTTCAGAGGCACTTTCTTCCATCTTTGGTGACTAGCTGTGGCACTTTGTTTAATCTATGGTGATGTCCCCTCAGCAATTCTCCCATCTAATGTAGAGAAAACCAGGTATTATACACAAATTTAGTAAGCAATATACAAGGAAATATACAAGTATACAAGGAAATGAACATAGGTGAACTCAAACAGTTCACATCCTAACTAGCTACAGATAAATCACTTTCTGCAGCAATTCATTTTCAAAAACTTCATTGATGTGGTAAAAAACAATGTGCTATATAGCACATTGGAATGTTAAATCCCATGAAGTTGTGATACCAAAGAGCAATTAGCTATTTGAAGTACTCTTCATCTGACATTTGTTTGTCTTATGTTAGGGACAATAATCATGAAAAATCCATTTAGGTGTCTGCATCACATCTGCATAAACATTGCTAGGTGTATTTTTGTGTTTCTTAATTTTGGATTCTACAAATACTGAACTCATAATTCGTTGGCCCTGCATATAACCCTATGAGTGCTGTCCAGATTAAATGACCTCACAGCTTAGTCTCAGTCACAGGATGACAGTCCTGATCTGTAATTCTGGAATAGTTGCACTGAAAACACAACTAAAGAAAACAATCCATTGTTTGCATAATTTCCTGGTGGCAAGGAACATTTACTTCTCCAGTAAATGGATAACCTGAATTAAGCTCCCGTATGTGTCCAGGGAGATCTGATTTTATCTCTCTAAATTCTTTACGGAATGTCTTTAAACCTACTCTTCAATGAGAAAAGGAGCATTTGCTATTGAGGCTGTCATTGTGCTAAGCAAACAAGAGTGATAGAACCAGAAGGAGGAAAAGAAAAACAAACAAACAAACAAAAAAACCAACAAAAATGAGGAATATGATTACAGCTTCGGAGTTAAGAGTTCTCAACCAAAATGAGATACACAACTATCAGACCTGTTTCCAGAATTTTTTGTTCAATTCTTTGTTTGCTGCCTGCTGTAAAATTGTGTAAATCACTCAGGATCCAGAGAAAGGAACTTGGCTTCTTTTTTGTCCCCACCATGCAGTTTTCTTTGTTAGCCCCATGACTCATTCTACATCTACATCTGGCCTTGCTTCAGCAAGTGGGGAATACACAAGGGAAGCTATGTCCAGAACAGCAAAAAGGGCAGAGTTAGATTGATACATTGTCACTTAGTTGCTACATTTAAGTTTTAAATACATGTATTTCTGATTTTATTATTCCTTTGTTTAAGATAGGATTTGGGGGAGGTGGGGTAGGTAATGTTTTATCAATCATCTTCTCAACTCTGCTGTACAAAGGATGGATTTTTGCCAAAAAAAAATATATATATATGGAGTAGTATGTTCATCAGCTAATTCACTTAAAATGATGGGATAGCAGGGCTAATGCTGGAAACCATTGTTTACTTTTTTAGTATATTTGACAATGAAAAGTGCTCTGAGAATAAGTAATGCAATTACCACTAAATACATTTAGGGGTGTGGAAACTACTTGTCAAGGAGAACAAATTGTATAGTTATAAGATATTATTCTGATAACTTTATTTTTATTGAAGAACACAACAATGAAAGAAACTGTTGTAAAATATAATTTTCCAGGTATTTTACTTTTCTGTCTCAGCTTCACTGGCTGAGAATTGCATTTCATTTTCAAAGAATAGGCCATTTCTTACATGTTATACATTTTTTGCCCTTGAAAGCTGTCAGTTGCAATATCCAGGATGAAAATCTAATTTTAGTATCCAGAGAGCATGCAATAACATGTTTTTATATATGGACTAAAATGGGGATGCCACCTGGGTAACAGTAAGTATGTAAAATATATCAGTTCTACAAGACAATTCAATTTCTTTTGGCTGATAAAAGACAACCAGAAAATACTATTCTTTCTACTAGAGAAGTATATATTTTCTACCAAAAAAAAAAAAAAAGTGCAAAAAGAGTTTTATGGAGTGTCTTCATTTAAACGTGCCCTTCCATTCAGTAATAAAATAAACTAATTAGAGATAGGTGATCACTTACTTGCTAGAGTTCTCAAGAGGCACCTGAAGGGCTCTTATCTTCCTTGTTTAATACCACAACAGATTGCATGTTAACTTTTTGTTAATGTTAGGTTGGTGCTAGAAAAGAAAATGAACCAATTTCACAAGACTAACCCAAGTACACAGAGTGCATGGAATTTTCCACATGCCAAACCGGAAATTATCAGACCAACAAAAGAGAGAAGCTAAGCTCTGCCTGTCAAAGTGTGAAAGCCATTTAACATACAGTAGCACTGCATAGCAGTCTACATTAGGAAAGAAAGTTGACAGAGCAGGAAGGCTTTACCAGGAGCATAATTTTACACTAATTCTAGGAATAAAAATCTGCCTCTGGGGAAAGTTGTCAAGAGCATTTTAAGGATCAAGTGTGGTCAGAGTTCCACTGTAGCCCTCATGGTGCTCATTGACATAAACTTACCATATCATTAGCAGCCATCTCAAGGGGATCTACCAAATTCAACACTGCTCTTTCTGATATTTAGTAACATGAACAGAGACACTGCGTGCTGCAGGAAAATATCAGAGAGAGCTGCCACCACTGAATCAGACACCTGAGCCCTTGGATGTTTTATTGTGTGTTTGTCTTTCCATGTATTCAACTCATTAGCTTTGATCCACACTGTTGTGCCTGTCATGCTGAGAATTTGGCTTTCACTGACTTTGCCTCATGCCTTGCAATGATAATGAGAGAGAGTGGACATCTGCAAGACCTAACAGCTTCATGACTGACAGCAAAGCAATTTGTGTCTGTATGTGTACGTGTAGAGCAGTTTGTGGTGATGAGAAACTCAGAATAAGATTTTTATCAACACGGACCCAAAACTGGTAGGGAATTGAACCCTATTCAATGAGTCACTGACCAAATATTAGAGTCCAGATTTCCTGCGTAATTACATCCTGGATTGGGAATGCAAAGAACATAGGAGTGATTATATGATGTATAACAACAATATGTCTAAATAAGTAATGCAGCTCCTGAGCTATGACCGTGCAAGAAGTTTACACAGTGGTAAATCCAACTGCAGAATAGGAGGTGATATTTTAGTCTCTATAACTGTGCAATGGTGCACAGTGGCACATCTGGATCTAGACTGGACTAGCACCCACAGCTCACATGCAGATTATATTCCCATTCTCACAATTATTTTTTCCTGCTCTCCCTAGGCAGCATTATCTTCTAGACATGATCCCTCTTCACTCTTCACTCCAGGATTCTCTTAGCTGCTCACAGAGTCCTGATCGAAAGGTTTGGAGTCTCTAGTACCACATTTACTTTTCACTGCCCTCCGACCTACGAAGTAAAGACTTTCTAAAAAACCCTTGTAGATCTTCCTTTATGCCACTAAAAGAAAGTGACTAAATGTGCACAAACATTTCTCTCTTTTCTCTACTTGAGTAACTTACAGAGAAAGCAAGCTGCTAGTCTCCCTGTATTAGCAATAAATATATTCTCACAGAAGTCTCCATATACATATAAATAACAAAGGGTGTTTCGAGGTCATAATTAGCATTGCCTGCATTATAAAATTCTTTGCTTTCATGCTTGCTTGATTGATGCCTTCCTTCTACTGTACTTATGTAACTAATAAACAAACAGCTTTCTATCCATCTATTAAATTACCTTGTGTTTCTGCTTTCATTTTGTTTCCATGGAAACAAAGATGGTTTAAGGAGGTAGAAAGAAACGCAGGTCATCACAAAGCCATTTCTCAAGACAGACATCTTGAGGTATTCCAGTTTTGTCCAAAAATTCCCACCCTGAAACTCCCTAAGAATTATTTTTTTCTCCATGGATTCCCAGGAGGTCTTCTTTTTTTGTCCTTAAATTCATACAGACATTGACATAGCACCTTACAGAGTCACAAACTAACTGTCCAACGATATTTAAGTCTGAATTCCATAAGAACCTTTACAGTTCAACCTTATTTACATGATTACTTACATACTTGTAAGAGAACGGAGCTTCAATTAGATGCCAGGGCAAATGAAAGCTGAGCAGCAGATTGCTCATTGATTCAACTCTACAGGTTGAGTTCACCCAAAGTACTCAGATGCCAAGTGGAATGCTCAGTTTGGAGTTAGCAACCTAATTTCCCCACCCAAATGTACTTAATGCTGTTGTTTAAGTGGGTTGTTCAATTTCTATTTTGTTATTACCCTGAGTAGGGACCTGCTGGAAAATACTTCTATCCCTGACATACTTGTATTTACTTCCAGTTGAAACTAGGGCACTGGAAAAGAGGAGGTATGGAACAGATGGGGAGAGATGACACATCTTCCCCAGTCCCATTATGCAGTCCAGATATGATTAAGCTGCATCTGAAGTCCCTTCAAGTCCCTGAAGTATCCTTTCCTGCAAGTTGGAAAGCCCTGGTGAGTTCCACATTTTGAATATATACTAAAAATTCCAGGATCCTGAGCTTTTCTGGAAGACAGGGATGTGTTTGCACTCCAAATGCTTAGACCAAGTTGTTTTTCAATAGCTCTGAATTAGACAGTTTTGTGACATTGAGACTCATACCCTGGAAGCACAGGTGCTCTTCCATTTTCACTATTTCCATATACAGGAAGATCAAGAGTGTTTAAGAATTTCCATACCATGAAGATATTCAAACCTGTATTTCTCTATTGCATACATAATGGATAATAGTAGTGATAAGGAAATTAAAAATATTGGTAGAAAGATTATACAGAAAAAAAAAAAAAAAAGGGAAAAAAAATCAGTGTTGCGAATGACTTACCTTAATTTAACTTTTGCAGCTCCTGCTTCAGTTTTTGTCCTCAGTGCTCCACTTTGGGTGTCCAGCCCTCTCAGAAGTTTCCATTTCAGTAATAACTGCTCAAAAATTGGTTGCTGACAGTTTACAAGTTAAAATACTGTCATTAATTTTAGATTTTCTTTATATAACAAAATGTTTCTGTGGTTCTGGAGATGCTAAAAAAAAAAGAAAAAAAAAGAAAAGAAAAGAAATAGAAAAAAGAAAAGAAAAAAGAAAAAAAAGAAAAAAAGAAAAGAAAAAAAAGAAAAAAAAAGCTGAGATCTCATTTCTGTATTGCTCAGGATGGGAATTATTTTAGTTATTTTCAGGTAAACTCATCTTAATTCAAAATTTCAACCACTCAGTAAGAAATAAAACCTTGGGACAAGACAGAAGAATGATAAGGACATGGGAACAGAAGTTATAATGATATACAGCCATAAGGGAGACCACGGAGAATTGGATATTCATGGTCAGAGCCTCTCCATGCATTAGCAAAGAAGAAAGAAATACCTTCTGGGCAGCAAAATTGGCAGCAAAGGATTCCAGAAAAGGGAAAAGAGAATATTATGTTTTGAAGGATGTTCCTAAGATAATTCTTAAGGACTGATCTTGGATATTGCAATAGACAGATAAGTGAAAAATGCAGCATGCAGTTAGAGCAAAATAAATAAATAAATAAAATTTAAAAATTAAAAAAGGAAAAGGAAACATTAAGATGCAAAATGAATAGGTCAGAGAGTAATATAGACAGAACTTTAATGCAACTGAAAGAAACCACGGTAAGATCTCACGAGGCGAGATTCAGAAGAGGATATCTTATTCAGAAGTGTACTCAGAATAATTAGTGTCAGAAAAAAAGTGTTTCTTATCACAATATTTGTTCATCTTGTCACCCCAGACCAACCTCTGATTTTGTCTGTATCTAAAGCCAATGACCTGCTGTTACCTGTCTCACTGTCACCTTCTGGTCTCCTGCCCTAAACCTGTTAGATGGATTTTAAGTAACTGAGAGTTCATCTGTGCTTTTTTGTTTCTTTTCCGTGGAAACCTAAGGCATTAAAGCTGAGCAGATATAATGCATCTTTTTCAGGGAAACCTCTCCCATGACAATTACCTCTGCAAGCTTTATTTTCCCAACACTTTCCAGAACTATCTAATGAGTCAGAGCTGGGCAGACACACTCAACATCTCACTTATCGAGCTGTGCTTTCTGGTAGGCTTCACCTCATGACAGTAAAACAGTGCTGTTTAGAAAATGAAATTGTCTGCAAATTTGATGCCTCTTTTGTTGTAGGTGTGGAATGATATGGTACAAATGAGGTAGCCTGGCTTGTAAAGAAAGCGTGGTCTTATCTTTAAGGCAAATGAATTATGACTGAAGAACTGTTTTCTTTCTATCTGATACCATTCCTCTGAGTCTACTGAAACCAATGTAAACAATTTTGGTTTTATGGGCAACTTGTCTCCTGTCTGAGTGGCTTGTTTCCAAATTCCCAGGTGTGCACACTTGCGACTGCCAGAGAGATTCCTTCCCTGAACACTTGCAGATTTGCAGAATATTACACAGGCCTGACTGATACCAAATGTGAGTGGACAAATTTTACTGCTAATCCTCCTGTGTTTAATTCCCTGTCAGCAAACAAGAAAAATATCCAGTCATCTTTCAGTACCTTGTGAATGCGAGTTGTTGCTATTTCAGGGGTGTTCAGATATTATAGTGATGAGAACCATAGGAAAACCCAGGAGATCTAACAATGTTCTCTTTGGAGTGGGCTTTAATAGTGTGCATTAAATAAGGCATGGAGCAGACTTGGAATGATGAGTAAAAAACAAAGTGTTGAATAGTTACTACTAAGTTAGTTAATAGTTAAGCACTGTCCATTTTGTGCTCTGAACAAAACAGGAAACCTCTGTAAGAAAGCAGTAGGTGATAATGTAATTAAAGAGACCAGAATCTGGCCTGACACATGAGAGGAAAGAAACAATTAAGTTTTTGCACTCAGGGCTAATACCAGTATTTGCTACTTAATACTACAACATCAAAACGGCTCTCTAAAAAAAGTTTTTGTTAGTTTTGGGGGTTCTTTTATTTTGTTTTCAGGTGTAGAAACATGATTGCTAACCATGAAGGTGAGGAAGAAGAAGAAAAATCTGAAAATACATCAAGCAATATGTAGTAGAGAAAAAAAAATCAGGATGTTCACTTACATTCTAAACAGACAGGAACAATCAACAAGATTTAAATACACCAAGTTTTATCTTTTTTAAAACGTCTGAACAATGACTAATTACACAACAGGATGAACTGGAACATATGACATTGAGGCCAAGGATGTAAGATATTTGTAAAATTTGTATTGTCTATTTCATTCCTTTCCTGCAGTGTTATGTCTTTAATACTGACAAGGTATAGGAAAGTTCTGTGATGATATTTTCCATGTGGTTAATTTATGAAAGTCTGTAAAAACATTAGAACGGAAAATCCTTTAATAATGAGAAATGTTTTATTGGGAATTTCATTTGGAGCATCAGACATACCTTTAGTCTTGATTCTGTATAATT
The DNA here is from genome assembly GCA_013399115.1 of Anseranas semipalmata. Taxonomy (NCBI): domain Eukaryota; kingdom Metazoa; phylum Chordata; class Aves; order Anseriformes; family Anseranatidae; genus Anseranas; species Anseranas semipalmata. The sequence continues at coordinate 36,214 of VXAA01005614.1, forward strand.
ATGCTGCTAGTTTTCTGATTTATATAGATTCTGGTCCTTTATATTTACTTTGGGCTAAAAAGCACGTCATTTATAGATGGTGATATTTACTTGAGCACATGCACTGACACTAATAACATTCAATTGTTGCAAATGAATAAAGCAGATACATTGTAAAAGACAAGATCTTACAGGAATTGTCTTGCACATCTTTGAATCTATCAAGTTCACATTTTCCAATAATAGTACCACCATGAATACCATTGAACACCTAAAAATTGTCAGTTAAAATCCTCACTAATGGAACTGTCACAGTATTTTTCGAAGATATAGTGTGCAGACCAGGTATTCAGTGGAAAAACAGATAAATGTTATTGTATCCTTAAGGCAGATGTATGTTTGACAACATAAAAGTACACCTCTGGTTTAATTCAGAATATAAATTATAATGCATTGCAGAAAATGGAAATTCAAGTAAATTTACTTACCTGTGTCCATTCCCTTTTATTTCACAGCTCAGACACTTAGGTTTTGCTGCCCTAACTGCTCCAGATCCAGGTGTCGAAATTGAAGAAGATGTGGCTTAGTTCCCATGCACAGGGGCATAGGAATAGTAAGGAGAAAGAAGCAATACAAGTTATTAATGAAGAGTACTAGTGAATGTATGTTCCCCTATGATAACAGCACACAGAATATGATTTTCCAACTGTCAGTCAATATAATTGAGTTTGGACTCTATAGTAATCATTGCTCACTGCTTTCCAATCCACTTTGGAAAGGTGGAGAAGAGGAATAGTGATATGCAATACATTGGGTTCACATTATTTGGTATCCACAAGATTGCAGGTAACATCGGAAGATGCTTTGATTGCAGAGTGGCAGAAGGTTGTTTTCTCTGCTTACACTTGTTAGCATTTGGAGCACCATGGCTTTGCTGCGGGAAGGGAAAATGTCAGTAGGTTGCCGCTGCCAAAAGCCATTCTACTTTACTGCTATCACTCTTGCTGCCATTGGGGACTGGTTCCAGAAGCACCCTAGAAGAGCTGATGAGAACTCGAGACTATTGTGAGTACCATAAACATTTAAAAACCATCTACTGTGTAAAAGCCTAATTTCTCTAGCCCATTGGTTTTATTTTTATTTTTCATGTATATGTTTTTTTCCACAAAGTACTGTGTACCGCACCCCTAGAAAACAAGTAGAAATTAAAAGACAACATACCACTTGATATTAGCTGAGGTCATAAACTCTGAATGAAACATTTGAAGTTAAGTCAAAATTACTACTATACAATACATTCATAACACATACTGGTTTATTTTTGGTTGTGTTCATTTAAAATTTTGATCATGAAGACTCTCATTCACTTGAATAACTGTTCCCCTTTAGGCTTGATTCCAACATACAAAATGTAACCAAGTCAGGGCAAAATAGTTAAAAGCTTGGAGCTTAGAGCTTGCTGCTCAGATTTCAAGAAACTTGACATATTAGCCTAGCCACATGTGCCTACTGTGATGTTAGACCTGTTCTCAGCTGTTCTCAAACAAAAATGATCTGGAATACATCATAAGACAGTGGCATGAGTAGGAGATCTAGGTACTAGCTCTTCTTCCACACTAAGCTTCCAGAATGCTGCATTATGTTCTCTAAATGAAAACAAAAGATTATTGTAGATGTTAGTTCACTGAAGTTTGCTCCAGACAAGAGAACTCTAATTACCAGCCACTATCACATTTTTGATATCTTTATCACAGATTTTCAAGTGAGTTTATTTACAGACTTTCCTAAGACATGTTTGCTCATCTTGCATGACCATGGCCATAGCTGAGCACGTTTTTGCCTATGATATCTTCAGCATTTATTTCAGGAGAATATGTTTGAAATATATGTCCAATGATATGGATCACTACACTGTATTATGACAGTTTCTCCAAGAAAGATTAATAGCTTTATTTTTAAGCAGAGGTAGTCTATTTGCTGGAAACATACTACTGCATTTGACTGTCCATCACTTTTCTTGTGCTGGTTGTGCTCATTAGTTATCTCATGGAAATCTTTTAAATTATTGCATTTTTTAACACCTAGTGGAGATTTTCAGTATAGTTGATGATAACAGTTATAATTATATTACAAATTCAATAAGTTAATTTTATACTCTAAAGAAATTTGTTATGACTGAGTTTTGCTATATACTTCCAGTATTTGTACTTACCTTCCTAACTGAGTAATTAAAATATTTTGATAATAATCCAAAGGGACCAGGAAACTCTTTGTATATAAAGTCTACTGTGATTGTATTATTATTATTATTATTGTTGTTGTTGTTGTTGTTGTTGTTGTTGTTGTTGTTGTTGTTGTTGTTGTTGTTGTTATGTTTGTGAAATTCAAAGGCAGCCTTGGCTACAGTGACCATGAAATGGTGGAGTTTAGGGTCCTGAAGGCAGCGAGGAGGGTGCACAGCAAGCTTGCTCTACTGGACTTTGGGACAGCAGATTTTGGCATCTTCAGGGATCTGCTTGGTAGAGTGCCATGGGACAAAGCCCTGGAGGGAAGAGGAGCCCAAGAAAGCTGGTTAATATTCAAAGATCACCTCCTCCAAGCTCAGGAGCAATGCATCCCAACAAAGAGGAAGTCAGGAAAAAATGCCAGGAGGCCTGCATGGATGAACAAAGAGCTCCTGGCCAAACTCAGGCAAAAGAAGGGAGCCTACAGAAGGTGAAAGCAAAAACAGATGGCCTGGAAGGAATAAAGAGAAATCATCTGAGCAACCAGGGATCAGGTTAGGAAAGCTAAAGCCCTATTAGAATTAAATTTGGCCAGGGAGGTCAAGGGCAACAAGAAAGGCTTTCTATAGGTATGTCAGTGATAAAAGGAAGACTAGGGAAATTGTGGGCCCTCTCTGGAAGGAAACGGGAGACCTGGTTACCCGGGATATGAAGAAGGCTGAGGTATGCAATGACTTTTTTGCCTCATTCTTCACTGGCAAGTGCTCTATCATGGATTGGGAAAATGAAGAACCACCCACTGTAGGAGAAGATCAGCTTCGAGACCATCTAAGGAACCTGAAGGTGCACAAGTCCATGGTATCTGATGAGATACATCCACAGGTCCTGAGAAAACTAGCAGATGAAGTTGCTAAGCCACTGTCCATCGTATTTGAGAAGTTGTGGCAGTCTGGTGAAGTTCCCACTGACAGAAAGAGGGGAAACATAACCTCCATTTTTAAAAAGGGATAATTGAAAGACCCAGGGAACTACAGGCCAGTCAGTCTCACCTCTGTGCCCAAGAAGATCATGGAGCAGATCCTCCTGGAAACCATGCTAAGGCACATGGAAAATAAGGAGGTGATTGGTGACAGCCAACATGGCTTCACTAAAAGCAATTCATGCCTGACGCATCTGGTGGCCTTCTATGACGGGGTCACAGCATTGGTGAGTATGGCAAGAGCAGCTGACATCATCTACCTGGACTTATGCAAAGCATTTGACACTGTCCCGCATGATATCCTTGTCTCCAAATTGGAGAGACATGGATTTGACAGATGGATCACTCAGTGGATAAGGAATTGGCTGGAAGGTCGCACTCAAAGAGTTGTGGTCAACGGCTCAATGTCCAAGTGGAGATCAGTGACAAGTGGTGTTACTCAGGGGTTGGTATTGGGACTGGTGCTGTTTAACACTTTGTTGGTGACAAGGACAGCAGGATCAAGTGCACCCTCAGCAAGTTTGCTGATGACACCAAGCTATGTGGTGAGGTCAACACGCTGGAGGGAAGAGATGGCATCCAGAGGGACCTGGACAGGCTTGAGAGGTGGGCCCATGAGAACCTCATGAAGTTCAACAAGGCCAAGTGCAAGGTCCTGTGCACCTGGGTCAGGGCAATCCAAAGCACAAATACAGGCTGGGTAGAGAATGGATTAAGAGCAGCTCTGAGGAGAAGGACTTGGGGTTGTTGGTTGATGAAAAACTCAACATGAGCCAGCAACCCAGAAAGCCAACCGTATCCTGGGCTGCATCAAAAGAAGCATCACCAGCGGGTTGAGGGAGGTGATTCTGCCTCTTTGCTCTCGTGAGACCCCACATGGAGTACTGGCTTCAGCTCTGAGGCCCTCAATATAAGAAAGACATGGACCTGTTGGAGCGAGTTCAGGGAAGGCCATGAAGATGATTAGAGGGCTGGAGCACCTTTCCTGTGATGAAAGGCTGAGAGAGTCAGGGTTGCTCAGTCTAGAGAAGAGAAGGCTCTGGGGACATAGAGGCTTTCCAGTACCTAAAGGAGACCTACAAGAAATCTGGAGAGGGACTCTTTGTCAGGGAGTGTAGTGATAGGACAAGGGCTTTAAACTAAAAGATGGTAGATATTAGATTAGATATTCAGAAGAAATTCTCTACTCGGAGGGTGGTGAGGCACTGGAACAGGTTGCCCAGAGAAGCTGTGGATGCCCCATCCCTGGAAGTGTTCAAGGCCAGGTTGGATGGAGCTTTGAGCAGCCCGGTCTAGTGGAAGGTGTCTCTTCCCACGACAGGGGTGTTGGAACCAGATGATCTTTAAGGTCCTTTCCAACCCAAGCCATTCTATGATGCTATGATTTTATGAAATCTCCCATGTCTGATAAGATAGCATAGTTATCAGAGCTATCTGTAGTGTTATTTATCTTCAGGTCCAGTGGGATAGCAGACTTTCTCTGAAACTCTATTCCCCAAAAAAACTGTGCAGGCTGCTCCATCTTCCAGAAGGGTGCAACAGACCTTTCTAATGTAAAGTCCCAGGTCCTTTCCTTCTCTTCCTACTCTTTGTTTTCAAGAAGACTTGAGGTGTGCAAATAGATACTGTTTTATATCCAAATGGATATAATTTTTCTGTACCCCTTGAGCAGCAGGAAAGGCACAGCTCAAAGGTTACTTGATTCCCCATAGTAAAGGTCTGATCCAGTGCTTTCATAACAGAGGATATATTGTAAGCCTTGATAGTAACAGTCACATTTTAAATGTGAAACAATGACCACACAGCCACTGGTTTGCTGCGCAAACACATTAAAATATCAGTAGACAGGGATAAATTAAACTAATGCCTTGCTTCTAATCAGGGCTTTGATTTCTGAAGTGATTTTCTGTTAATACACAGGAAAAGACCTCCAAGGATACATCTATCCTACTAAATTAAACATGGCCAATATTGTGTTTTGGTACTGAGACAAGCTGGCATGGAGTAGCCCTCATACATACAGCTGCACTCTATCACCCTCCACAACAGGGTAATGACATTCAGTCTCCTCACTGTGAACAGCCCTGCTCTGTGCTCTCTCCTTAATCCTACCTGGAATTGCTTCGGAGACAGCCTGGGCTGAGTCTGTGCAAGAGATCATTTTAATCAGTCATTTAACATCAATAGAAGTATAAGACCATAACGATTTAACAGTAAAAGCAGTTCAGTTCCAGTGACCAGGATTGTTACCCAGCATCACTTTACTAACCAGAACAGAGGAAACCTAACTGACCAGATTATGTGACTTCTGCTTGTTGGTTTTAGTCCAAAGGACAGTGATCACTAGGTACTGAATCAGGCCTTTTACTGGGAGGTGCTGCTATGGACATTCCCACAAAAGCAGTACTATAAATATTTGTTAATACACCTTTTTTAAGACAATTCAAAATTTATACAGACATGGAAGAAAAGCTAGTCCTGTCTTTCATGGGTCGCAGTTTCTCAGAAAATAACTTTCTACTTCTTGGCTGACTACCCTGCCATTTTTAGTAGATACGTATTTTCCATATGATTTTATAATAAAGGTCTAAAAAAACAGGTATATTTATTCAAAGTGCTGAAATCTTGAACATTTCTATTCTTTTGAAAACATAAGAATTTCCTTCTTCAGCTGTAACACAGCATGAAATTTCAGTTCAGCAATTTGGGTATGATTACACTTTTTTTTTCCTTGGATGTATGAGCTAAATTGTGTTACTGATATTTTTGATACCTTCACAATGGGGACAGGACAAAATATGAAGTCACATCAAGTTGCTCATTTGCTTGCAAACATTGTGATATGACATGAGTATGGCAAATATATTACCATGAAATTCTGTTGTATGGATCTGTTGATACTGGGGGTGGGGGGCGTAGTCTTGAGTACTATCTTTCCAAATTGACAAAATCTTAATATGGTCCCTAAGCATTTCTTGGAATGAATCCACTTACAGATAAATACTTGAGTTTTATTCCTGTGCTGCCACTATGTGATCCCATGACATACCTAGCTAATTAAATAAATTTTCTACCAAAATAAAACCCAATTGATTTAGGTTTATAATCCCCTACACACTTTTTTCCAAGTGGGAGTTGAGATCCTTAATTTGGGAATCTGTCTTTTGAGGTAAACTTTCATGGCCTTCATGAAATAGATTACAGATATTTTCTTGCTCATTTGCCCTTGATATGCACTTGGAGACAATATTAAAATTGAACATTTGCTATCATTCCACATTGTTATTACATGTATGGTTTTATATATTCTGAAATTGTGGTAAGATCAGATTCTATGGTACAGTACCTTTTACCACTATGGTACAGCAAGGGCTCGTTTATAATTGGTGAATAACTTTAAGTATTACCTTTCAGGCAATATATCTACCAAAAAGAACTCTAGGCAGAAGTAAATAACTACTTTTTACATCATTGGAGCATTTCCTCCAAGATTCAGGGAGTCTTTCTTTCTTTTTGGCTGAGAAACAGCAAGTTTAATGTATTCTTAAAGTTCTGCTGGTTTCAAAACCTCCACTTAACCTTTCTGAAGAGAAAAAAAGGGACTCAAACCCTTCTTTTGACCAATCCTCAAAAGGTCTGTAGAAACCCACCTTGGCTGTTGAGGGAGATAACTGTTTTATGCTAAACGGTCCTTTAGGACTTTGTCCTATAGATACTGTCCTTGCTTGACTCTCACTGACCTCTAAAAGATTAATCAACTTTGGAGATTGAATGTAAGATTAACGTAATTCTTGACATATAATTTTATTAGCATGCTGAATTTTGGCCCCAGTTCTAGATTCTACAATGACGATTTATACCGATTGCTGAGCAGATGCAGAGAGCTATTGATTTCTGCAGGATTCATCAATGCAGTGTCGCTGTTGTGACTCATCTAGAGCTGTTCTTAAATCATTTGATAATGCTGTAAGCTGACCTAGTGGTTTCTGTACAAATATTTTTACCTAAGTGCCTTTTGCTTGAAATTGTCTGAGATGGGTCAAACAGAAAATAAAGGACTGAGGATAGCCCACAAAAGCATCATTAAGAGATAATGCCAGACTATTAGATTTGATGCCTCTGCCTCCAACAGCTTTTGGAACTGATTAGGCCTGAGGGGGAATAAAGGCCTGCCAATATAACCAAAACAATGAAGAAACCTTTCTGTTATAGGAAGTTTAGTCTGGGGCTACAACCTGATATCCAGAGTCAAGAATCCATCAAGATACATACAGAAACATAGTAGTGTATATGGATTAGTTAGGACTTCACATGAGCTACAGCACCATCATCATTTGGAAAAGTATGAAATAAGAAAATATGCATATAAATTGTTTGATATTTTGTAACCCCTATGCTTTATATAGCATTTTGATAATGTCAGAGTAGAAGCACTCTCTTTTAAGAAATCTACTTGGTTATCTCAGTAGACACAGGATCATAATGGAATGTTACAAAATGCAGTTAGATATGTTCTTACACAAAATAAATCAGAAAAGATTATTCCAGTCCAGGAAAGTGGCCCTAATTCTGAGATTAGTGCATTCCACAACACTAGGAAAAAACATAGTCACAAATAACCACATAATTAAGAAATTTGCTTTAGGTTATCCACAAAAAGAACAGGATCTATATTTGTAGTACATATGCTATTTCTTTCCCTAATATCCCCATTGAAGCATGAGAGAATAGTAGGACTTTTAGTAGGACTATAGTAGGACTATTCACTTTTTAATGTTTTCTCTGCCAAATTCAAAGACTCAGACTTCCCATTAAATTAAAAGACATGGTCCCCAAATCCCTTTTTCACATCCCTCTTGAATATAATTTCCAGTCACCTCCAACTTACATGCAAGTCTTTAAATTTACACAGAATGTTTCAGTCTTCCTGCTCACTCATTTTGGTGAGGAATATATTTGCCTTTAGATTTGCTCATATCTGTGAAACTGCTGTGTTCGCCCAGAGAGAGTAGTCAGTTCCCCAGCTAACATTATTCCTTTATGTTCCATCATAGTTTCTTTTTCTTATGTGTCTTCTAAGTATTTTCTTGCTTAATTTATCTTTTACTGCTACTTAAGCTACAATGGAAAAGAGAGTTGAGCTATCTGAGAAGGACAAAAGCCATACAGAGAAATTATACAGGGCCATGATGGAAAAACTGGAGGAATATTTACTGCATATTTACTGCATAACTTGCACTGAGCCTTTTGTTGTCATTATCTGGCCATAGTTCCAGATAATTTAGAGCATCACCTTTACACAAACACTGTGAACATCAGCAAAATTTTGCTGCTTTGCATGTGGGCACTCATGAAAAAGATGACCTGAAAAGGAAAACATATGAAATCCTGTTCTTTACAGAAACAACAACAACAACAAAAAGCATTGTTTATGTGACACATATCTTCATATTAGATCAGAGAACCAGGAAAGAAGATATCTGATTGTCCTGGTTTTGGTTCGGATAGAGTTAATTTTCTTCATAGTAGCTGGTACGTGCTGTGTTTTGGATTTAGGAGACAAATAATGTTGATAACTCACCAATGTTTGAATTGTTACGGAGCAGTGCTCACACAGAGTCAATGACTTTTCAGCTTCTCGTGCTGCCCTGCCAATGAGGAGGCTGGGGGTGCACGAGAAGCTGGGAGGGAATGCAACCTGGACAGCAGACCCAAACTGGCCAAAGGGATATTCCGTAACATATGGCATCATGCTGAAAAATAAAACTGGGAGAGTTGGCCAGAGGGGGTGGCTGCTGCTTGGGGACTGACTGGGCATTGGTTGGTGGGTGGTGAGCAATTGCATTGTGCATCACTTGTTTTTTGTATATAAATATGTATGTATGTATACAAATATATATAAATATTTTTGGTGCTCAACGTGTGTCATGAAGGGTTGAGATAATGACAGATCTGACCAGAGCATGTTAAAACAAGATTTGTTATAAGCATTATATTAGTTTAATAGTTGCTAGTCACGATGTTGATTTTTTTGTTCACAATGTTCTTTTATGTGCTTTCAAGGTTGTTTTTCTTAATTCCTTTCCTGCTGTTTATCATCTCTGGGAGCTGGGCAAAGTTCGTTTATGGTTTTGCCGGTTTGTATATATCATGTGCTCATATTACGCCGACTGTGAACTTAATCCCATATTTGTACTCAGTATGGCCATCATTTTTGCACTTCAAGAACCTTGCTATGGAAACTATTAACAAGTACACACTGCGGGCCACCGTGTGGTTTTATCTGCATGACCACAGGGAGGATATGAGGAAATGGGATGGAAAATCTATTTCGACCCTAGAGGCACAGGTACATGAGTTGCAAGGAAAAAATGATATATTATTATTATTATCATTATTATTATTTTCCTTCTCTTTTCTGTCCTATTAAACTGTCTTTATCTCAACCCACAAGTTTTACTTTTTTTTTTTTTGATTCTCTCCCCCATCCAACTCGGTGGGGGGGGAGGGTAGGGGAGAGAGCGAATGGCTGTGTTGTGCTTAGCTGCCTTCTGGGTTAAACCACAATGGTGCTAGAAACTTGTAGAGAAGTAAAAAGTGTATATGTCAACAGCCAGTGCAAAGCAGAAATATTGACATTACTTACCTTGAAAATCTCTTCTCTTCCTTTTCCTGTCCTCAAAGCTCCAAATAACACATAATCCAGAAAGGCTGGGTTTAGAAACCTCTTTATTCCATAATTTTCCTTAAATGCATTTCAGACAGTCAAGTTTTTGATCTTCCTAAATTTTACTCAGTTCAAGCTTATTAATGTAGTTACCAAACTACATTTGTAGACAACCAAAACTGGCTTATAATATGATGATCTGAAGTGACTTGCTGAGAAGCACTAAATATTAAAAGATGATGTGAAATAAATTGAGTTCTTGAAAAGGCTTATAGTTTGAATGCATGCTATTTTTTCTAGGTTGGTGGAAATAATGCTGCACTTTCTTGTTCTGATTGAATTGTGAACATACATAATTTCTTTTTATAATTAGTATTACTGATATAATTACTTATATATTGAGGTTATATCAAATTTTCAATGGTATAACTGAGAGCTAAACTTGTCAAAAGCTGTGGGTTGTTAAAAACTGAAGAATTTATTATTTAAAATCATATTTCAATTTGCACTCATAAAAGTTTGTAACATGAGTTAGCTTATTAAATTATTTTAAAAACAGATGGTCAATTTATGGCAATAAAACTCAACAGAATGATTCAAAATCTTCTTCTTCTGAGTAAAGATATTTCTTATGCGTAGTAAGGAGACTGTACTTGTGACTATGTTTGTAATATATATCAATAGTCATTAGTATACCCCTTAAAACATATGAACAGTTTTTTAAAAGCTTAAAATGGAGAGATGCTATTTTTTCCTTAATTTCTTAAAAGTGGAAGAGATGGATAGAAAAAAATGTTTTTTAAGATCATTAAGGATCCAAACTTCTGAGCTTGCTCAAACATCTTTATGAGCAGAAGCATGAACAAGTTTGATGTTTTTTATGATTAATTTTAATCCTAGGAAAGTTTTTATTCATGATGAAAACATCATCAGAAATTTATATCTTTATTTGAAATCATGCTACTTTTTAAGCACTTGAAAAATCTTTCTCTGAATATATAATTCTGACATGTAACTTTGATATGATAGACTGGTTTGAATCACTATGTCCATTCTCTTAAATAAGCTTGATCACTCTTCTTCAGTCGATCTCAAAATATTTTAAGCTGTTATGCTGATTTTTCAGGTGAGAAAAGTAAGCTATGAGGCAGGTAGATGACTTGTAAAGTAAAAAGATTTAGGAACATATATTTGTTTTTCTAAGACCATAATTATAATTCTGACTACATATTTGATGTTCCTGAACTGGAAGAATATTTTTTCAAAAATCATCAAATTCTCACTTTTGATATTTGTCAGCTTTAATTTGATCCTACAGATTAAAAAAAAAAAAAATCATCTTAAGATACTGTTGGTAAAGCAAAAGAGTCTATAATAGACTACTGACCACTTCCAAGAAGTGTCTCCTGTTTTTTCTTTACATCTCACAGTGCTTTAAGTGTAAAGTAGCAGTTCTCAAAGTGTGAGGTTGGCACCATGGGGAAACTTTGATCTCCTGTAGGGAAGAATTCAAATAAAACAAGCGAAAACAGAAAGTAAATGTTTCTATTTTTTTTCCTGAATTTCTGTCATTTAGAACTTGCAACAAACAGAAGCTATTTGTGGTACATGGCATACTTTATTTCCCTGCTTCAGCTTAAAATGGATTAAGATCTGACAGCTAACAAGCGTAAGAGTGTTACATGTACGTATGATTACAATGTTAGGAAACATTTCAGGCTGTGGTCAAAAGTAGTGACATACTTACATAAAAAGCTCAGAATTTGTTTGCATTTTAATAAATTATTCTCATCAAATGGTTAAGGAAAAAGGCATAAAAATTACTTTAAGAGAGATGTTCAATTGATTATTTGAATCTGCCTGGGGATTTTGAGGAGATTACCACACCTAATGCAGTTGTGGTAGCAGATAGGTTGTGGGAGTGATATCAATTTGAGAGAAACATGAAAGTGTGAAACCAAGGAGGAGATGTCACTGGGATAAGATGGCAAGTCACACAAGGAACTCATTGTGGTGGTTTTATCCTGCTGGGCAGCTGAACTCCACCACAACCGCCTCTCACTCCCCCTCCTCAAAAAAAGAGGGGGAGAAGGAAAAAAAAACTCACGGGTTGAGATAAGGATAGTTTCATTAAAGGAGAGGAAGGAAAAAAACAACAACAAATATATATATATATATATATATATTATATATACATACAAGCAAAGCCTGTGTGCAAGCACAGAGGAAAAGAGAAAACAAGTGATTCTCCCACCAACGAGCGATGCCCAGCCACGTCCTGGGACGCAGAGCCTCAATACCTGCAGTGGTTGATTGGAAGGACAGACGTCCTTGCAACGAGAGCCCCCCCCTTCTCCTCCCCTTTTTCCAGCTTTTATTACTGAGTGTGACATCATATGGTATGGAATATCCCTTTGGTTGGTTTAGGACAGCTGTCCTGGTGATGTTCCCTCCCCATTTCTTGCTCACCCCCACCTACTGGTTTTGGGCGGTCTGGAGAGAGTCTTGGTGCTGTGCCAGCACTGCTCAGCAGTAGCCAAACATTGGTGTGATACCAGCACTGTCCTAGCTACAAGCGCTGCTGCAGGGAAAGTTAACTCTATCCCAGACAGACCCAGCACACTCATCTGTAAAACTGAAGGACTATGGAAAAGATGGATAACATTACAAACTGCCACTTAGACAAATACCAGCACATTGGTCATCTCTAGTTGCCCCTGCACACATCTCTGAAAAAGGGCTCTGGAGGGGATTCTGGGAACTGCAGACCAGTGAGTAACAATCGCTGCAAGGGCAAATGAGCCTATAATAAAGCATAAATTACTAAGCACATGCGTGACATAGTATGTTGAGAAAGAGTCCAGATTGTCTGAGATGAGAAACACCTCAATGGCCTGCTGTACTAACTGGGTGTGAGGGTAGCCCATAGATAAGGGACACACCATGGAAACCATATAACTAGATCATTGAAAAGCCTCTGATGGTCTTCCACACCCAAATCTATTAAAGGAAATGAGCAGTCAACAGGTTCGAGGAAAGGATAATTTAAAAATAGGAAGCAGACTTTAGAACTTAATTATTTTCCAGTATGGAGAAGAGTTGGCAGAGGATTCATTCAGTGACTAGTCTTATGCAACTTTTTAGGACATGGAGAAGAGTCTATGCAGTACATTTCCAAGTTTATAGGTCATATTAACCTCTTGCAAGCAGCAAATGAAGTACTTGTGACAAAGTACTGGAAAAGGACTCACCAAACAAATGATCAGGCTAAAAGGTAGTAGGTGAGCTTCAGCCGAGATATATATGAAGTAACTTGTCTAAATTGTGGCTCTATGAGGCTGAATTTGGAACTGAAACTTAAAAATGAGTCAAGGTTAAAAGTTTTCTAAATAATTGGCTCCATCTGCAATAGAGGAAACAAGTTACCAAAATAGATTTTGCTCAGGACAGACACTGAGAGGAAGACAGAGAATGTCATTTTGCTAGTAAATAAAATTCTGCTGTCCCAGACTTTATGCACTGTATATGGTTCCAGGCTCTACACCTCAGAATGACATCATCGAGATAGATAGATAAGAGAAGACCAAGTAAAACACTGAGGGGGATTGAGCAGCTTCTGTATGAGGAGAAACTAAAGAGCCTGCAACTTGTGGTTTAGAAAATCATGGAGGTGATGGACAAGGTCATTGCAGCACTGTTATTATTCACCAAATCAAACTGTGCTGAAACACAGGCTTTTGATCAAACTAATATTAGGTCGGTTTAAAAAATACAAAAGAAAGTAGTTCTTTATGTAATAAGCTTCTGGACCTTAATCTTACAAGAGATTGTGGGAACAGACAGTATAGGCTAAACTAAAAGTGATTAGGCATCTTCTTGAACAACAGGTCTAAAAAGAGTACTAGAAGAGGCATGGTTGTGTCTTTCATCATCACCCATACAGCAATTCTGAAACATGTGAAAGCACATGGCTTTTGGAATAAAAATATATATTTCTCAGTGGCAGGGAGGAGTATGGAGAGGACCCGGAAAGCCCACCTGATAAATACATGGCTGAGAGGCTGGTGCCATCACAGGAATTTTGTTTTTTTTGACCACGGGGTGCTTTACTGAGCACCTGGCCTGATGGCTGCAGATGGGTCCCACCTGTCTCAAAGGGGAAAACGGATCCTAGCCCAGGAGCTGTCAGGGCTCATTGAGAGGGCTTTCAACTACCTCACTGAGAGGGCTTTTTCCTGACACAGCTGGTTAGTGAGCCACTGCTCAAGAAGGAAATCTTAAAGGCGCAGGTGCAGACCGTCCCCACGTGCCCAAAGATGAGCCGTCGCAGAACAAGACCAGCCTGGCTGAACAGAG
>VXAA01005615.1:1389-18481 GCA_013399115.1 Anseranas semipalmata
ACCTGCCTTTCATAAACCCATGCTGACTGGGCCTGATCGGCTGGTTGCCCTGCAAGTGCCATGTGATGACACTCAAGATAATCTGCTCCATGAGCGTCCCCAGCGCCAAAGTCAGACTGACAGGCCTATAGTTTCCCGGGTCCTCCCTCTGGCCTTCTTGTAGATGGGTGTCACATTTGCTAGCTGCCTCTCAGTACCCTTGGGTGGATCCCATCGGCCCCGTAGACTTGCATACATCTAAGTTCTGTAGCAGGTTGCCAACCATTTCCTCGTGGATTATTAGGGTTTCATCCTTCTCCCCGTCCCTATTTTCCAGCTCAGGGGGCTGGGCACCCAGAGAACAACTGGTCTTGCTGCTAAAGACTGAGGCAAAGAAGGCATTAAGTACCTCAGCCTTTTCTTCATCTCTTGAATTTGCTTTGCTTAACTTCCCTTCGATAACTCACCACATCAAGGACTCCAGGTAAGTTCTGAGATAGTTTACCAATGGGAAGCAGAATACTATTAAATAAGTTACCTCATGCACTCTCCTCTCTCCTAAGTGCTAACAGCTTTGGTTCTGATTTCCTTTGAAAGAAAAAAAAATGACAACAAAAGTTAGAGAGAATGGTATGGATGGCCTTTGCTAGCAGTTACTATAAAATGATCTATGGTGTTCATAGCATCATAGAATCATAGAAACACAAGGTTGGAAGTTACATGTATTTCCTATTTAAAATGTAGAAGATGAGCTATGTTCCTCATACATTACTGCAAACTAGTTTATTTGGAAGAGAAGGAAATTAAATATATTCCTCTGTACTTAGGAAATTTATTCTAGTAAATTTCTCCTTAATTTTATAGCATAAGTATTAGAGGAAGTACATTTCTGTACATAACCTTTCAGAAAAGATTAGTTCCATTATTTATTAAACTGTATTTTCCCATAGTATTTTCTAAATTAATGCTAAGAGGTAAGATACAAATTCTAGGTCTTTCTTCTTTAAAGCTAATAACTGCTCCATTATTGAGCAGTTGATTGAACTGAGATTTGAGAAATCCGTCACTGTTCCAGAGCTGTGCCTTTTTCTAGTAGAAATTCCTTGGGAGCTGCAAGCCAAAGTAGTTTGTTTAAGTTCTGAAGCTGTGTGGTGTAGTCTATCAATTGGAGCTTCCTCAAAGTTCCTCAATATCATCCTGAGAGAAAGCAAGAGGGTTTTATAGTGAATTTTGTTCATCTTTATTCTCACATTCTTAGCTGTATTTAATTTAACTTTTAAATATGCTCATGCTACACAGAAATGAGCTGTCTCCACAGAGTGCAGGAGAACCAGCCTGCATCAGCAGGTAAACATGGAGGGTATTTCTAAAGTTTTGTTGTGTTTCTCTCTCTTTCTTTTTTTGTTCATGCTTCTTGGATTATCAAGATGAAACAGAAGAGGTTTAAAATAAATTAAAACTTAATTTGCATGCAAGCAGTGAGCTCATTACCATGGGCAAATATCAGTCTGATTTGCTTTGAGAAGTCTCTGTTATTATGACTTTCACGAATAGCTGTTTGATGGCCCTTGGAGAATTGTGCATGCCATTTGTCATTCAGTATCAGGTTTTGAGGAGCAATAGAAGGAGCTGCTCACATGTTATTTGGGAAAGTCTGGACAAAACACAATCTCTTATTTGTTTATTTTCTGGATAACACATCTGTCTAGGTGTGCAGGATTGCTTTGCTCATATTCCAAGCAGGACTTTCCCAGTATCAATATCCTGTTGTAATTGTGATCTGGGCATTACCTGTATTAAAGCTGAGGTACCAAGTGGAATCCCAGAAGAGGCAGCAGGACCATTGGAGAGCAGAAGATGACATTTGAGAGGCTCATTGCACTTCTTTTTGTTCACATAGCAACAAGCAGCTACAACTGATGGCAGACCAACAGGGAGTTACGGGAACCTCAGGTGTCAGACCTGGCAGTCATTCAAGCACTGTAGACAAAAGGAATTTGAACAAGTCCTTTCAATTGGTTATTTTTATTTGGTGCTGTCTTAAATGTTTTCTCCCTTCAATCTTCTTACTCTATTATATGTATACTACCTCTCTTTAATCAACAGTGATTTCATTCATCAATTAAATTTCAACAATCATCCTCTTGTACTAATTACATTTCTACATGTTGTATTTCCTTGATTTATCCTGTTTTTATTAATGAGCCTTAGATGGTATATAGATGGAATAGATGGTAACTTCGTTATTCTTTGACCTGTATTTGAACTGTTTCATTTTCTTTTTTTTTTTTTTTTTTTTCTTAGTTGCAATCCCTTATCAGTATATATAAACCAAATAGTATTATTTTAATACATCATCTTAGATGAGAGGTTGCAGAGCTGGAAGTAAAAGTCAGACTACAGAACTGCAAATGGAAGGCCCTTAGCATTATGAAGGTTAAGACACTTAAGGTGCTGTGTAGTATGTGTGTGTGTGCCTAAAGACAAACACACACTTAGTTTCACTGAGAAATTGAGATAGTTTTCTGAGTTGAGGCCTGTGTGAGCTACATTGTAAAAGGAGTTCAATTTCAGTCAGGTAAGCAGTGATCTATTGCATCACAAAGTATCTTACGGTATCTGTTGGTCTGATAGCGACAGTTAGGGCTGGACAAAGGTATCTGAGTGTAGTGTTAATAGTTTAAGGTTTAGGTAGGTCAGAATGTAGAATATCATTCTATGGGTACAGAATCTTTTCTACATTTTGATTTCTGTATGAACTGCAAGTTCTGTGACAGTAAAGATTGGGGAAAATCCTAATTTACAAAGTTTTTCCATAAGTAACATGAGATGTTTCATCAGAAATCTTTCACACCGTTGAAATATTAGGAATCTAGACCATTATTGCAGTATTTTCATTTATCAGTCTATTTAACAGTGGTTTCATGTATTAGTCTGTTTATTAATATAAAAGCATACTGCTCTTAATTTGCCAGTTCCAAAGTATTGCTGCTGATTTATTGGCCAATAATAAAACATGAAATCTATTAAAAAAAAGTCAAAAGCATTTACAATTTCTAACAGTAACTTGTGATTGCATCAGTTTTCAACACAAACATCTTTATATTTTGCCTATTAAATTTAATTCAGAATCAATTGTGTCATGCATGTCTGTAGCTCTCACTAGCTTCACCAATGTACAAGTTAGCAGAGTATTTCTGAAAACATCTCTGTCAGTGCAGGCTCCTTCCAAAATCCATTGAGCTGACTTATCCACCAAAGTCAGCAGAAGGTTTGAGATCTCCAATTCACAGTTTTCAGACAGTTATGTAGACAGAAAAAGAACTGTGTGATCCTTTTAAATATCAGTGATTACACTCTGAGAAGTGAGGATGGAAAGATTATTGAAGGTTTATGGAGACATACATTTCTGATAGGAAATAATATTTTTTTTTTCTCATATACTAGCTTGCAAGGCATAATAAAGTTTTCAAAACTATTTGCTTTTGTTCTTGGACTGCCTTCAAATGCTGTCAAATTATTTTCCAAATATTACAGGTGACCTCTAACCTCTGAACTGCTGTTCAATTCACAGAACATATGGTTCATAGTCTTGGGATAGATTTGGGATCAATTTCTACCTTCCAAAAGTATATACAGGTATGGGTAACACAGGTTTCTTCCCACAGAAATTTGAATTTACCATGACTATTGACAGTAATGCATGGATGGTTGTATGGTTATCAACCTGCTATATGGTACCCCTGGAATGATAACTGGCTCTGTCATTGGAGTAAATGCCATATTTTTTTGTGGTAATCTGGCAAAAGTGTGTACCAGGAAGTGGATTACTCAGTAAAGATATATTAGCACCTCAAAACCCATTTGATAAGGTGTATTGAGACTATCAATGTTAAGCAGGTGCACTGAGTTGCCCTTTCAGAGGATGATAAAAGCAATAGGGTTGGAAGGTAGAATTGAGTAATTTAGGGCAGTTGCTCAGGGCATTTTCAGTACAACACAGAGACACTGACATTCTCAGGGTATGATTGATCCTGTCTGAAGTGACAAGTAAAGCACCTGTTGATGCGTATTGCTTTCCACAGGCTCTAGAGAGTGTGCTCCAGACCCCACAGAGAGACACAGGCACCTTTCTGTGCAGACAGGGTGTGTCCCTAAATGTGTCCTTCACAGGAATGGAGATCCCAAATCAGGGCAAGAGAATGCTGCCTGCTTTGAATGCTTCTGCACGGTGCTTCTGGAGCCCCCATGCGGGATAGCCAAACAAGTAGCAGGCATGGTGGGGTGAATCACAGAATCACAGAATGGTTGAGGTTGGAAGGGACCTCTGGAGATCACAGAATCATAGAATGGCTTGGGTTGGAAGGGACCTTAAAGACCACCTGGTTCCAACCCCCTGCTGTGGGCAGGGACACCTTCCACTAGACCAGGTTGCCCAAAGCCCCATCCAGCCTGGCCATGAACACTTCCAGGGATGGGGCATCCACAACCTCTCTGGGCAGCCTGTGCCAGTGCCTCACCACCCTCTGAGTAAAGAATTTCTTCCATATATCTAATCTAAGTCTACCCTCTTTCAGTTTAAATCTGTTACCTCTTGTCCTGTCACTATACCCCCTGACAGAGTCCCTCCTCAGCTTTCCTGTAGGCCCCCTTTAGGTACTGGAAGGCTGCTATAAGGTCTTCCCAGAACCTTCTCTTCTCCAGGCTGAACAACCCCAACTGCTTCAGCCTGTCTTCATAGGAGAGGTGCTCCGGCCCTCTGATCATCTTCATGGCCCTCCGCTGGACTTGTTCTAATACGTCCATATCCTTCTTGTGCTGGGGGCCCCAGAGATGAACACAGTACTCCAGGTATCTCAACAAACCCTGGTAATTTTGCAGTTCTCATAACAAAATATTCACCATTTTGTAAAGGCTTTGCCAACGAGCCTCCCAAATAAAGCCACTTTCAGCAAGACTGCCACCATCAGCAACAGAAACTGCGGTACCAACTTACCAGGTGAGAAGGAGGAGGCTTTTTTTTCCATTTTTTCAGACAAACACAAACGATAAAAGACATCCCACCTCCTATTAGCCTGTCTTTACATCAAGATATTTCTGCAAGCTTGAGAGTACATGCAGAGTACACGCAGAGAGACGAAGAGGTGTCAAGATTAATGAAATGCACTGTCTCCCTCCCCCAGACTGCCATAAGCCAGCAGAGCCCGAGGCTGTACAGAGCCCTGGCAGAACCCCCCTGCCAAGCAGGGTCACCTAGAGCACATTGCACAGGATGGCATCCAGGCAGGTTTTGAATATCTCCAGAGAAGGAGACTCCACAACCTCTCTGGGCAACCCGTTCCAGTGCTCTGTCACCCTCACAGTACAGAAATGCTTTCTCATATTCAGCTGGAACTTCCCGTGTTCCAGTTTGTGCCCATTGCCTCTCGTCCTGTCGCTAGACACCACTGAAAAGAGTCTGGCCCCATTCCCTTGACACTCTCCCTTCAGATATTTGTATACATTGATAAGATCCCCTCTCAGTCTTCTCTTCTCCAAGCTAAACAGGGCCAGCTCTTTTAGCCTCTCCTCATATAAGATATGCTCCTGTCCCTTAATCATCTTAGTCGCCCTGCTAGGTTTCTTCAAAAACACAGTCTGCATCATCTTGAGTTAAGATGATACTTCTTGCTAGTCTTCTTTTACTCAACAGCAATCATCAGGCTAATGACCTTCTCATACCCTGTTGACACAGAATTTTTGACCCTGTCACATATCAAGGTGATGAGCAATGTTGTTTACCTGGAGCTCAGGTTGCATCTCACTGTGTTTTCTTCGGGGATGGACAGGTAGATGTCTCTGTTGCAAAGATGGTAGTAGGAAATAGGGAAAGATAACAATAAGGACGGATATGAGATTCAAAACTGTGAGGTGTGGTTACCTCTGAATCATAAGCACATGGATCATGATTAAGCTGTTATAAAAAAATGTTAAAAATGTTAAAAAAATGTTAAAAATGTTAAAAAATATTGTCTAATAAAACCATTTTCATACTTGCTGTATCTAAATGGCTAGTTTTACGTTAGTGTCCATTTTATAAATTTACTTGGGATGAACTAAGTAAAGAATTGCAATAATAATAACATTTCAGGTTTCATTAGTTTCCTTTTCTTATGTCTTCCCTTCTCTCCACTACTATTTACTTTATCTTTCTTCTAAACAACAAAGTTTGTTTACCAGAAAGTTAGTAAGCAGGCATCAGCTCTGAACAAAATTTCTGCTCACTGCCTTTTTTTGTGGAAGTTCAGTGGTACAAGTGAAATCATTTACCAAGGTAGCAATATCATGGTTTCAAAGATGTGGCATATTTTCAGTCCTCACAGATTTCACCAGACTGGTTTGCTGAGAAGAGGCTTAGATGGACTTTTAAGTGAAAGTAGAATAGTTAGCCACTTTTGGCTCTTTGTTGGGAAGAGTTAATGCTGCTTCATGTGAATCCCAAGTGACTATGACCCAAAGCACACTCTTCTTTAAAGCTTGGCAAAGTTACAGCCAAAATAAATTTCACAGAGAGAATGCCAGTAGTGTGGAAATTGTTTTGAGCTAACCATAGCAAACTAATAAATTATCATCAATAATTTATTAGGTACTTGATCTTATGAAGAATGAGAAAATAAACAGTGTGGAAAGATTACCAGCCTTTAATTAAGGTTCCATCATTTCTATTGCATTTTACATTTTTAATTTTGAACTTTTTAGCCTTTGATGTAAAGTATTTTGTTTGGCACATTAATAATTCACTTTCTTTTTACTATTACACCAAATAATTGCTCTACTGACTCCATCATGTAATGTAAAGAACAATGTATTTTCATCCTTAATTGGCAAAATACTTCAGGTGGAACTCTTCCACTTTAGCTTTACCTGTGTGAAATTTACATGTGTGAAAAACAGACCCCCACTGTTACGTGAATGCTCTTGCTAAGGAAGAGAAGGAGACAGACACCTCTGAGAAGAGAGTGCTCATTCCTGGAATAAATGAGATGGACTATTATTTTGTAATTCTTAACTTTCTTTATTGAATTACTAAAGTGACTAAATCCCACCTTAGAAGACAATTCTCTACACAATAAATGAGATGTAGGCACAGCTGGGGGATGGATGGTTCAAGGTAAGTATGCTAGACTCTAAAAGTTGATGGTTTCATTAGGCCTCACTGTGAGGGTACTGAGAGTCAACCTAATCTGACTAATAAAAGTTCAGTCAGGTGTTACTCCTGATCTGCCATCAAAACAAGTAGACGGTCCTTCTGAGACAGCTAAGGCTATCTTAATTAGGAGGTATAATGTGAGAATATGATTATATGCCATATGGATGTGCCCTCTCTCATTCTCTCTCTCTCCATTGACTATTGGGGTATAGAACAAGCTTAGCCTGGATACTTGACCTTTGGATGGCCAAGGCTAGGTGATATGAATCTCCACCTTAAACTTTTGCTGAACTTAAGTGCATAATGACATGCTTTGCCTTACTGGAATTAACAATAGCAAAAGTGAGAATGCTCCCCTTCTCTGTTCAGGTCTCTTACCATTACATTAAAATATTCAACTTAAGTACACATTTTTCCCTTTTCAAAATGAAAATATGAACATTAGATCAAAAGATACATTAAATTCAGCATTAATATAACAAACAACTTTGGAAAATCAAAAGAGAAAAAAACTGTATGTACTTCTTTTATATCTATTAACTACATTTAGACAAACATACCGAAGCTTAAGCAGTAATGAAATATGATTCATGGTGAATCACGTTTTGCATTTGTTGGTGAGGTAAAGATTCTAACAAACTAAATAGAAATTAAAATATGTAAATTTTCTATATTTATGTGCGAAACAAGGATATATTGATTGCTATCTATGTACAACTGTGAAAGAACATTTCAATTATATTTTTTCCATTTAATATATATGTTTTTACATTGAAAATCATATTCTATTTTGAGCATCAAAGACATTCTTCATGGCAACTTATTGAAATTTCATACGTATGGTATGTAAATCCTTTACATTGGCTGAGATGGCAGAGCTGCTCTATTTAATTGGCAGAGAAACAAATACGCTGTGTGTACTATAAATTAATAAAAAAAAGGTATCTGGAGAATGACATTATTGGCAGGTTGGTAAACGGGTTAATAGAATTCCACAAGGGAAGTTCCCTTTTATCAGCTGAAGTAGATGCCTGTGGCAGATTGTTGACCCTGATAAAAAGCTTTGTCTTCTGTGTCTGTGAAGGAGACAATGCATTTCTCACTTTTCTCATGTTGCCAATTTGTGTATTGTTTTAAGCCAAATGGAAACAAAACAAATTATAAAATCCCTGAAGTTCACTTTTGTTTAGTAAACACAGGTAATTGGTAACAAAAGTTGAATGTCTTTATTCATAAGAGTCTGAAATCATCTGGCTTGCATGAATGAAAATTGATAATTTGGAAATATGGATATGATTTATGTGCCTAAGTTTCTGGATAGGTGACTGGAGAGGTACTAGTAAGGGTTTTTGTTTTCTAAGGATTATGAACACATAGATTTAAAATCCAAAATGTCTTTTTGATGTCTGAAGTTCATCACTCAAATTTAGTAATCAAGTAACACTTGCTGAGTGATTGGCTTTGTCATGGTCTATATCTATGTGTCCCAGCCTCCTTACATGAGTTTATCTTTGAAAATGGTCACCGTGCAGCTGGGTTTGACCTATACTCCCATGAACTACCCTGAGTATGTTCAGGCTGCATCCACTCTGCTTCAAGCAGCTTCAGCATTCACCCCTGGCATTTCTGGTACCCTGGTAAGGAATTGCCCCTTGTGTTCCAACTTCCCCAACCTCTAGAGGTCAATTCTGGTGTCTTTAAGCACTCCAGTAGCTGAAACGCAGACCATTAGTATTCTGAATACTTTTGTTATTGTTTAAAACAAGTCCTGTGTTTGAAGCAATTAATGTGCTTAAAACAAAGATAGGTTTATAAAATGATCATTCTTTACTCAAGAAAAAACACAAGAGGTGAAGAAATAATTCCCTCCCTCAGCATCCTCAACACTTTTGAGCTTACTTTACAGTTTGTAAAATGCCTTCAGGAATTCCAAATGCCTTTTTCTGGACTAGCTCCAGTGAATTTCTTTTCACTGATTCCACTCTAACGCTTGACAATAGCAATATGTTCTTTTACTTGCTTAATATTGGAGAATCAAAAATTCCGGCACCTAAGTCAGCAAATGCCTTTTGGGGAAAAACAGTTCCAGATTCTGTTGTCTGCTTTCCTTTTATTTTAGGATTTTTTTCTGTGCTTCACTTTCATGCCTTTGCGTTTTGGCATTTCCTAGGCTGAAGCCATATTACTCTGCCCTACTGGAATTAACAGCAGCAAAGGTGAGAATGCTCCCCTCCTCTGTTCATGTTCCTTACTGTTACATTCAAATATTCACCTTAAGTAAACATTTTTCCCTTTTCAAAATTTACTACTCCAAAAATACTTCCAGTGGGATGAAAATGTGTTCAGGGTGACAGCCCTCAGTTGTCCTTGTTGCACCTCCTAGAAAGTGCAGGAACTCGACAACATTAACCTTGTTAGCAAGTGATTCTCTGAGACTTCTGGGTACATCCAGTGAAATGGAAGCCAGTACATCAGAGTTCCCAATTTTTACAAAGGCAGGTGTCCCAAAGTGTCATATTATGCTGTGGAATGGCTCAACAGATGTTTTTGTTTTTGTTGTTTTTGTTTTTGTTTTTGTTTTTGTTGTTATAGTTATTTTTACTATTAGACTTACCTTCCATGTTGGAAAGCACAGATACTCTTGCTTGTCATCAGGAATGTCTCTAGAACCAGGTTGGACTGATTGTATTTTTTGGTAGATTGAGTCAAGGTGTGTTATTTCCCATCTTCTGTGAACTACCACTGTAGGACTTGGATGATGTCATCCACTGTGAATTTTTTGATGTTACTCCCTATGCTCAGTTTAGGAGACAAAAAAATGTTCTTTTACCCAACCTTAGAGCTTTTGCTTCATTTTATTTGTACAGCATCTAACAGATTTCCTCTTGTGGAAGTTTATGTGTTGCACAGAGGCAGAAAAGTACTGAAGACAGTAGACCTGGCATTTTAAAAGAACTTTAAGCAATAATCAACAGCGTGGATATATGTGTATGTGTGTGTATGTGTCCATTTGTGTTCTAGACAAGATTATTTATTCAGAGGGATTCAGACTGAATTTTTTTTCTTTTTTTTTTCTTTTTGTTTTCCTGACTAGCATAAATGTTCTAATAAAATATAATATTTCTCCTTATTAATGTTGCCTCCCTTGTTGAAATATACCTTTAGACAGTGTATGTTGTTAATTTATTGTCCCACTGTCATGTTTTTGGCTGGGACAGAGTTAATTCTTTTCATAGAGGCTCACACAATGCTGTGTTTTGGATTTCTGATGAAAACAGTGGTGATAACACACCGGTGTTTTAGTTGTTGCAGGGCAGGGCTTACACAGAGCCAAGGATGTTTCAGCTTCTCATGCTGCCCTGAAAGCTAGGAGGCTGGGGGTGCACCAGGAACTGGGAGGGGGACACAGCCAGGACAGCAGGCCCAAATGGACCAAAGGGATATTCCATACCATATGGTGTCGTGCTCAGCAATAAAAGCTGGGTAAGGAAGGACAAAGGGAGGGACATTGGGAGTGATGGCGTTTGTCTGCCCAAGGAACTGTTACGCGTGACGAGCACTGCTTTCCTGGGAGTGGCTGAGCACCTGCCTGCTGCAGAGCAGGGAGTGAATTCCTTGTTTTGCTTTTCTCAGGCACGCAGCTTTTACTTTACCTAGTGAGCTGTCCTTATGTCAGCCCATGAGGTCTCAGACTTTTACCTTTCCAATTCTCTCCCCCATCCCACCTGGGGAGAGTGAGTGAGTGGCTGTGTAGCACTTAGCTGCCTGCTGGGTTAAACCACAACACCCACATATAAAATGTGTATCACTTAACATGACTTTAGTATTCAAGGCAATATTCAGTCCCTCCACTTTTCATGTTGAGCAAAACCTTGTTCCACCAAACTTCCTAGTGATATTCCACTTTTTCTTGTGCATAAATTGTGCATAAAAAAAAATCTTTAAATACCTTCAAAATCTTTATTAAAAGTTAAGGGTAATAGTCTATATTATCTCTTCATTTACTTTACAAATTGCTGCAATAACTGCTCAGCTCTGCACAGATTAAAGTACTAGTTAATGTGAAAATGAATGGTAGAATTTGGTATCTTAATGCTTCATAGAAGTCCTAATATTATGTTAAATCCATATTACTATGAAGAATAATACTAAGAAAGAACGGAATTGTTTTGGTTCATACCACAGCTTGAGAAAATGAATGATCTTGCATCTGACATATCCAATGCCATTTCTAATGATAAGGGTTAAGTGAACCTCATTTGTATTTATATGATCTGCCCCTCCATCTTCCAAAATTCATATATTTATGCAGTAGGCAGTGAGACACATGATTTGTACTACTCCTTGGTAATGATACCATACATTATATACATGTATGTTTATATTATGAGCCTTTCTTATTTGTATTTCTTCTTCTCTGTGGACCCCTTCTCTCTCTCTCTCTCTCTCTCTCTCTTTTTTTTAAAATCCAGATTGACAATTTGAGGAGACCTTGGTACCTCCTATTTTCCCAAAGACAATCACTTCCACAGCATCCTGCACTGTCTTTCTGATCAACCTCACTTTGTACTTCACTATTGGAAATGAGACGTGGGATGGAAGTAGAGCTCTGCTTGAGTTTTTCAGTTATATGCATTTGATTCCTGCCCCACAAATATCAAATGATGTACAGCAATTACTTGATACATAGTAAAAGAGTATCTGGACAAGTTGTTATTTCAAATGAAAGCATCCAACAGCTGTTCTTTTCTACATAATTTCTAATTTGAATGATTTTCTAACAGTTTTCGTGTTGAGGAATACAAGTTGAAGGAAACATGGTTTTTAGAACCGTGAATGTTGGATGGAATGTTTAGAATGTTGGATACCTCTTACTACATGCAACATTAACTTCCCAGACTGCAAATGTGTACTTTCACTGTTACTTAGAAAATAAAATAAAACTTTGACTTCTGTTTTATACTACACAGAGCAATTTTTTCAAACTTGTTGAGCATTATAAGGCACTGATCAGTCAGTCTCTTATGAGGCTTGTGTGGTAGAAGGCCTTTTGAAGAAGCAATGGTGAAATTTTGTGATATGCTAAACATTTTCTTCTGTGCCTGAAATCTGCAGTCATGCAATCTTTGAATCATGTGCTTTAGTACTTACTGATTTGGAATGTAATAAAAAAATGATGCCAAAATCTTTAAAAACTTGTTCCTGAAATGTGATAAGTGCTGTGCAGGGAACATGAGATAAACTCTTAATTATGAATGAAATCTACATTTCAGTAGGGTATGGTTTGAAGTCACCAGCAGGGAAAACTTGCAACTTCTTTCGACCTCTTTACATTACATACTTTCCAGTAAGCTTTTGCTGTCCTTTTGAAAGGGATATTAACTTTCCAGAAGAACTATTATATGAAAATATGACTTCTGAGTGGTCTGTTTCACACTGTGTGTAGTGTTTCTTCTTTACAGAAGGGAAGCAGTGCTGTAAGACTTGAAGCACCAAGCAAGGCAAATACCTATAGAAGTTCAGTACAGTTTATTTTAATTCCTCTCTTCTCAGAACTGACAATATTTCTTAGGTTTGTACTTGTAATCCTGGCAAACATTTTACCAGATCATGAACATGGATATTTTTCAGCAGCTGAAAGAAGAGTGTATTTTATCCAATACATTCCAAAGTATGCTGGGATAGCTTAAGGCATTTTGATCTAAAGTCAGCATGCATAACCCATCTCCATCTGTTGTGCTTTCTAATTCTATCATCTGCTTTTTAATTAATTTAATTATTTTTTTTGGCTTCAGTCTTTCCATAAATGAATAATTTTATTTGTTGTCACTTGTCCTGAACCTATTCACTTGTGTATTCTATGTGTTGTCATTAGTGCTCACCTTTTGCTTTCTCATTGCATTCAACTTCCAGAAAGGCTATATATATACATTTTTTTTTTCTTTCCAGCCTTTCCAAAGCTGAATTATTGTACCTATTCAGGTAACCTAATCAGATGCTATACTCCTCCTAGCCTTTGCAGAGACAGTCAGAACAACTGCCATTCTGACTTCCTTGGGGGTAAGCCAGCAAAAGGTCTCCCATGTTATGTTATCTAAATTTTAATTGAGGTCTGTTAAGTAAAATCTAGAACTCAAGATGGTTTTTCCATTAGAATAATACCCTAATGCCTATAAGACATTAACTTTAAAATTACTTCCTGAGCAAAGAGGAACAATTCTTTACTAGTCAATGTTTTGTTTTGAAATGGCTTGTCTAGTTCCAGAGATGTGATAGTCAATATAACTGGACTACTGCAGCTTTGGTTGGAGCTGCAGCAAATGGACTTGAAGGCATTTATTGAGAGCCTGCATACACTTCTCAAGCCAAGAGCATTAGTCTTTCAGCTTTATAAGCAGGAGATTCCCTCAAACATATTAATATGAAGAATGAAAAGCCTGAATTATTTTGTAATGTAAATAGGACAGCCTGGCATCATTGCACAGCTGAAAATACTTCTTACAAGAGGTTTAGCTGTCATCCTTGAATATACATGAGTGTACATTAAATATTAATAGGGCCAAATTTAAGTGATCTTGTCTAATTCATTCCTTCAAATCACATTCTTCTATAAAACATAATCTTGGGAATAATCAAGGGATGCTGTAATATCTTCTGCCAAATCATGTAAAATGTCACATACAAAGATACCAATAAAATTGAACCCAGATAGCAATTTCTGATATTAGAGTTAATACTACGGTATAATATCTGTTGAAATAACAAGGTGATGTGATACATCTTCAGCTCATTATGAAACTGCTGTGACTAGCAAGCAGACACTACAGCTCAGTTTACCAAGTACATCAGGAAGATGGATTCTCTGTTCCTCATAAACAAATATGCAAGTCTCCCTGGTTTTCCACACCAGTTACTCAAATCTAAAGTCTTTTTATTCCTTAGTCTTAAAGGGATTACTGACTTTTGCTTCTTTTAAAAGTCTAAAACAATACTTTAAATTGTTACTACAGCCCTACACTGATACTCTGTGTGACATTATGACATGCAGTTGCATCTTGTTAACCAGCTGCTTGCTGTGCTGCTCCTGGGAAAGAGCTTACCAGGCAGACAGAAGCTGTGACTAAAGGTTTGTTCTAACTTGCCTGAGCTTTACTTTGTGAATGAATGCAGCTGCGCACCCATTGTATCAGTCTAAGTGTAGCCTGTCAGAGCAGAGCAAAAAAAACAGCAAGCAGGGTCATTCTGTTGCAGGTATTGAAGAAATACATCCATTTAAAATGTGTAAGAAATAGGAAAATCTCCATTTCATAAATTTGAAAGTGCCAGGTCTCAGATTGCTTGTTATGCAGTAAGACACTGACTGTTTAGCTCCCATGAGCTGTGTAATCTAAAAATAATACAGGAAAATATTTTTGGTTATACTGTCATAATCTGAACCTGGCAACAGTTCTGAATATCATTTTTTTCAAGGCAGTTTTTGCACAGACTGAGGTGAAATGCTTCTGCCCTGGAAGCCATATTTGAAGCTTTAGCCACCCTCTGCTTATTATTTAGTCTCTCTATGGTGCAATATTATTGCTATCAGTAATATATTCTAGATATATAGGAGCCTTACAGTTGCATAAGCTTAACAGGTAGATAGTATTGTATCACACAAAATCTGATTTTTTATTGGCAATTTTTAAGTGTGTTGGTCAGGGCTTAAGTCAATCTGCAAACCAATAAGGGACATTCAGTGGCAGTAGCAATTTTGTTCTTCCAAAAAGCATCATACTTTTCACCCTGAACACAGAAATAACACTGTATCTTCCATTAAAATATGTGGAATAATTCAGAACAGAATAGGCAGAATTTTCAATCTGCTGAACCCGGTATAAGACTGAATTAGCTTTTCATCTGGGAATTAAGTTTGGGGTATTGTGTTATTCATTACAGTTAGACTGTCTCTAGAATTATTTCCTGTATGTTGCTCAACATTGTGTAATCTGTTCTGTCTTTCCAGACCAGAAATACAATTCATTAGAGAATAAATAAGTGAAATAAAATGTATGAATCAGGAGTTGCCCTGAACCTTGTTTTTTACATGATAGATTTCTAATAGTTAGATTAAATCTGAGCAGTATTAAATACAGAAATCATTGTGGACTGGCAGTTTTGTAAACACAAGCAACTAAAACCTTTTAAGAACATCTTATGTCTTTCTCTAAGTGTATGGAAGAAACAAAAACAAGGTAAGGAAAATTAAAAGGAAGTTCTTAAGAAACTCTTTTGCAAGTTTTCATTTCTCCTGATTGTTTGCCTGTGTACTGTTCAGTAAAGTCGACCAGAACACAAGAATATCATTTTGTTAAAACAGGCAAGGCCTTTGGTCCTCTCTGTTCATTTTGTGGTGAAAAATATATATATATATATTTTTTTCCCTGAGACTGGCTCCTAAAGACTGAATGGGCCAGCTTTGTTAAGCTCCTTGGTATTTCTTTGTTAGAAAATTGCCTTGATAGTATTCCAAAAGCTCATTGTGAAAGTGTCCCAAAACCAGGCTGGAATTTCTGTTCAAAACCAGAAATGTGATCCCTTCTTCTGTGCTCAGAATGGAAGATTCAGGTTCCAAGGGTTAGTCTGAATTTTGCACAGTGATGCAGTTTGGGTCGCTCATCTCCATGTAAATGATTAATAGGATTTCTGTGGTGATTCCTTCTCCAAACTGAATTTCCAAACTGAAATTCCATTCTTCTAGACCTATTGATAAACTTTTCTTTATGTATCTGGTACAGGCTTTTATTTCTGTCAAACTGAAATTTTTCTTTCCAATGACTCATCTGAAAGTTTCTGACCAGCTTTTATGGTAGAGAAAGTGTAGTGTCCCTTCCCTGAAACTAGTTGAGAGCTGAGGATAGGATTCAGTCAGTCAGTCATAAATCCCATGTGCTGCTGGGATCTCCATGCTGCCAGTGTTTCCCCCAAATTATTGCTTTTCCTAGAACCCTTTTGACATGGGATTTTATCCTTCAGATTGAGTTCAGTGTAGAACACAACAGAACATCAACCTGAGAAAGAGACAGTTGGTATGGCTGCCTTATCCTTCTCTCTTCTCTCATTGCTCCTCTGTTCTCTTCTCTATGGTCTGATGTGCAACTGCTCTGTGGATTAGCCCAGGGCACCAGCTGTGTACTGACAGGTGGTCAACAAACAGGTTTCTACCCATATCAAGTCCACCTGTCTACACTGATCATGAGCAGAACTAGCACACAAGTAATTTGATACCCTGCTGAGAGTTTGTTTCTGTGAAGAAACAAATCATTTTACGCTGCAGTAGTCTTCTGCTATTGAGTTAACAGAGTGCAGCTGTGCTGCATCTGTAATAGTGGGAGTAAAGATATGGAGAAGCCCTTCAAAAAGTTAGAATCATAGAATCATAGAATATCTCAAGTTGGAAGGGACCCATAAGGATCATCGAGTCCAACTCCTAGCACTACACAGGTCTGCCCAAAAATTCAGACCGTATGACTAAGAGCACAGTCCAAACGCTTCTTAAACTCCGATAGGTTTGGTGCTGTGACTACATCCCTGGGGAGCCTGTTCCACTGCGTGACAACCCTCTGTGGTGGTTTTACCCTGCCGGGCAGCTCAACTCCACCACAGCCGCTCTCTCACTCCCCCTCCTCAAAGAAGAGGAGGAGAAGAAAGTATGATGTAAAGAAAACAAGGTCTCTCACAGGTTGAGATAAGGGTAATTTAATTAAAGGAAAAAAAAGGAAAGAACAAATGAAGGCCACGCGGAAGCACAGAGGGGAAAGGGAAAAAAAAAATATTCTCTACTTCCCCATCAACGAGCGGTGTTTGGCCACGTCCTGGGAAGCAGGGCCTTAATACGCGTAGCGGTTGTTCGGGAGGACAGACGTCTTCACAACGAGAGCCCCCCCC
>VXAA01005615.1:25505-37778 GCA_013399115.1 Anseranas semipalmata
CTGAGGGAGCTGGGGTTGTTTAGCCTGGAGAAGAGGAGGCTCAGGGGCGACCTTATCGCTCTCTACAGGTACCTAAAAGGAGGCTGTAGAGAGGTGGGGATTGGTCTCTTCTCCCATGTGTCTGGTGATAGGACGAGGGGGAATGGGCTTAAGTTGTGCCAGGGAAGGTTTAGGTTGGATATTAGGAAAAACTTCTTCACTGAAAGGGTTGTGAAGTATTGGAGCAGGCTGCCCAGGGAAGTGGTTGAGTCACCATCCCTGGAGGTCTTGAAAAGATGTGTAGATGTGGTGCTTAGGGACATGGTTTAGTGGCAAACTTTGTGGTGCTAGGTTAATGGTTGGACTTGATGATCTTGGAGGTCTTTTCCAACCTAAATGATTCTAATGATTCTATGATTTTTCCTCTTTGATTAGCAGCAGTTGCTGGCTAATGACACAATTAACCCATTGCTGAGGAAATGAAAATATGATCTAGCACAGCAGCTCACAAGACTACTGATCCCTGGATTTAGTGAACTCCTGAGATCCTGTCCTGCCTCACCTTCTCTATTTCACTGTTACAAGGCAGAAAATACCAGAACATGTAGATCACCACAAAATAGGAAGAAATCACTGTTTTTGTTTTGTTTGTCTGTTTGTTTGTTTGTTTTCATGGTAACCACCTTGAATTATTTTTTTCTTCAGCTGCATTTGTGCTGAAGCCAGGACATAAAATCTCTAAGTGCATTGCAGCGTTGAATGCCTGTTCTCTTCACAACAATAACAAGGACATAGATGAAGGTGTAAGTTTACATAGTACTGTCCTGCTCTTTTGTCATCACTGGATAATTTTCACTGGTCTAGATTCCTTTAGTCATCTGCACGGTGTGAATGGATTACCTCAAATGGGAGTTTAAGTGAATGCAAAAAAAAAAAAAAAAAAAAAAAAAAAAAAGCTTTTTTTACCATGATACTTTAAAACCATATGTTCATGAGTTTTGTTTTATCACCTAATCCTGTTCAACCACAGATAATTTCTTATGCTAGAGAAGAAACTTCAATAGCCTTTTTTCAAAAGCTCGTGTAAAGGATGGGAACCTATTTTCATATTTATCTCTGTTAGTAGTTGTCTATGAATTAGAATTTATGACCTTTCTCTTTAACATATTTGGTGTTTCCATATGGTCTATATATTTGAAAATAAGATCCCTTTCATCTAAATGTCTGAAGGAAGATTTGGATTGAAGTTAGATGGAAGTTTAGATGGGAGTTTCTGAAATGCAGACTTGTGGTATATGTTTCTTTTGGAGCTTATCTTTCCTACAAAATGCTATTTTTTCCACGATTGTTTTCCAATGAGATATATATATTTTTTTTTTAACAGAAACATAACAAATGCTAACAGGATTGTCCTCTAAAATCTGAATGGATCTATAACTAAAAGCATTGAATTCTCCTTTGATATCATTGTATTCTTCTTGGTGTCTTCTATATATGACTCGTTTATGCTGGTGTTCCCTGTATAGACTTCAGGAAGGGATAACCTGGGAGCCTAAAGAACTGACTGATACAGTAAATTTGACTAGAATAGCTAAATAGCTGGAAATTCAGACAGTGTAGTGTCTCCAGGTGGTAGCTCTGGAACTACCTTTAGCTGTAGCTCCTGACAGATTAAGGTCCTGCATAAATGTCACAATGTATGTGTAGTTTGGTGTTTGAGTCCAATCTATGCTGAACAGACCAGACCTACTATTCATGTATGTAAAGTGCGCAGCAGATGCTCTGAGAGTAAGCTGGCCTGAAGTGTCTGTAAAGTCCTGGACTCCTGTAGTGCATACTGCAGGTGCATATGCCTGTGGTCTTTGCCAAAGAGAATAAAAGAATGAAGAGCGTAAGTTGTTGGGCATGCAGTGCAGAAGTAGTAAGAAGCTGGTCAATGCTGCAGAGTCTAGACCAGGGCGGCATCTCTCCCAGCCTCAATTCCAGCTATCTTACAAATTTGCAAAGGTACTTTTCTTTAAGAAAATATTGTTGGATGTTAATGTGTAAAAGATTAAAAAAAAAAAAAAAGTTAAAAAATGGTAGAAGGGGATGTGAAACACCTCATATTGCACTGCTTGTACATTTGTTCCTGGTTTTGGAAACAATATTAAGTGAGTAAGGGGACTATGGGAAGAGGCAGGAAAGTTAAGGCAATTGGCTTTCTATATGGAGAATTCATTTCTATCCTGCTACTGTGAGAGAGTTCCTACAGAAAAGCTGTTGAATCAAACTTTGCAAAGGTAGTCACTAATTGTGTGTTTGGGCAGTAGCTGTGTGCTCAACTTTACATCCTCCACCTTGATTTACATAATTGCTGAGCATTCTCAGCAGCAACCAAAATCCCTGAGGGGGATTTTGTAAATTTGCAAAACCTGAGGGGTTTTGTAAATGTTCTGTGCACTGAGAAAATATATCCTAAATATCTCAAATTGGGCATACAAAGTTAGTGAAAACTTTTGTCTTTTTTTTTTTATATTTAAAATATGTATTTATTTATTTATTTATTCTTGCCTCTATAAAAAGGGGAAATTAATAATCACTTATCTTACAGGAGTTATAAGATAAATTCATATTTATGAAACAGAACTACTGCAATGAGGAGTGCTGTAAGAAAGCATGGGAACTAATAATTCTGTCTTCAGAACTGAGTTCAAGTAATGTGTCATAAAAATACATGGTTTATGAGCTGAGCAATAAAGATAAAGCAAAACGCTGAATTACTGTCCATTAACGTAGTATCATTCATCCTGCACACTGAATGAGATAGAGGGCCTCTTGAAATTCCTGAAAAACTAGAGTTAAACTAAAAATTGTATAATTGAGGAACTAAGTAAACATTAAACCAAATCAAACGTTGTATTTTCTATGCTGTAACATTTAATAATTTAATAATTATAATTATAAAAATGTATTGTTAATAAAATATTTTTACTGCAAAGATAAATTACTATGATAATTAATGATTTTATTATATAAATGAAATCATATTATTATTCTATATCATATTATAAATAATATTTAATTTAATAATAGTTCTCCTTTATTGTGAATGTCTATATGAAGCTAACAGCACTGTAAATGTGGAAAATGACTGACAACCAACATATTTATGAAAAATTAATTAGTATGATGTTTTGTGGGAATAAGGTTTTGTGACTTTTTTTAAACATATCATACAGAGGAAGACTTTGTAATGTAGTGTTGTAGCTTTGATAAGGCAGGAGGAGGGAAGGACTGAAAATGCAATTTAAACAAAAAACATTGGGAACATGTAAACAAATACTGGTAACAAGGAATAAATCTCATTTCAGCCTTTCACTTGTTTGGTCTCTTTCCTGTTGGAAAACTGTAAGCTATGCACATAATTAGACATTTGCGCTGCCACAATAAATCACTTTTCTGAACACACTGATGCACCCTGACACACTAAGCCCAAGCTGGCAGGTCTGCTCTAAATAAGGATCTGCTGAGTAGCTGACATGAACTTCTGATGCATTTCAAACAGAGACAGTGAGAATCCTTTAACAAGCACCCTCTATGTTTTTCAAAGACTCCCACAGAGTCTGAATATTACTGATTTATGAGAACAGTCCTGTGCATATACTGTATATCAGTGGAACTATGTTCATCACAGTGTTTTGCTGATGAACTATGACTCCTGTTCTCCTAATTTTTTTTTGTATTTGTTTTTATTTCCTGTAAGCAGCTTTCAGCATGCATGGAATGTTTCTACATATGCAAATGTTTATTTGTGCACAGAGGGAGCTCTTTGACCAGATGACATTCAAAATGAATAAAATAAGTCCAGCTTTGGAAAGAAAAATAGTTCAACAAATCTTTGAAACAGAAAACTGCCATTAAAAATATTGAAAACGGTTACTTTAACCTTATTTACAATGAAAATCGTTTCTATTCTTGCTCTGGGAACAGAGAGGTACTGAAAAGTACATTTCTATGGTAAAAGAGAGATCTAGGAGAAACCATTAATGACACCTTAACAATTAAAGTTGTCACTGGTTCCTAGGACATCAAATAAGTTAAATGCTATCATGGGAGAAAATGACTAAATATAGTCCAGTAGAACAAAGGCAGAGTGTGTCTTTGTATTCATAGGCCTTTCCCTGATGTTGTGTTGATGAAGAACTATATTTGACTTTGCCAGAATTGAGATGGGAAGACTGAACACATTTCCCAACTTCGATGCCATGTCATATAATCTAGTTGCACTACTCACTGATACATTGACCATATAATCAACCAAGGAGGTTCAGCTGGTACCAGGAAAGTATAGCTACAGAAGTAGTAGATGAAGGATGTGATGCTAAGAGGTCCCTTTAATTTGGAGGCTCACCTTACTATGTGGTATTTTGAGGAATGGCTCCAGATTTGTAGGACAAATTGTGAACTAGACCAGTTATTTGGACAATCCTTACATTACTGATATTTAAGGATTACTGTCAGAAAGGACAGCACATACCTGTTTTTAATATACTGCACTTTTATTCCATCTTTCATGGACACAAAGACTTACTGAGTGGTAGTTCCAGGGACATGCTGCACCATAATCCAGATTATACCCTTTTCTTCTCTGTTAGTCAATGTCAATCATACTAAGTGTTTCTCAGAAGACTCTCCCATTCAACAACCTCCAAACAGGCTTGTAGGTTTGCACAGGGTGCACAGGAAACAAACAACAATGAATTGACAGAAGAACTAAGTAGCAAAAAACTTTTGGTATGTTGTTTCCAAAAAAAACCCGAAAAGTACGTAGGTATTTTGAGAATGAGGTTTCTTCTGATGCCGAACATTATTATTACAGCTATTACATATCTAGTGATTCAAGTCCCATTATATTTTTATCCATTTTTAATTAACACCTCACCTAGACATCAGACTATATTTTGATCTAGGTTTTGAAATAAATTTTCAGAAAGTATAGGTTTTCCTTATCAGCTCACACCTGCCTTGAAAGCAGAACAGAATGGTGCAAATCATTTCATATAGTAAAATACAAAGCTACTAGCCCCCTTTTATCTCATAATCTACAGTCAGATGGTGACTCTTGTCAGTCCTGGCAAGAAGAAATGAGGCTGATGGTTGATTGATTGGAGAATGCTTTGGCAATTGGACAGTGTTCTGAGGCAATGCAGCATTCAGCTTTGGTCTTAATAACTTTCTATTACACACACTTCCTGTACCAGAAGCAAAACTAGGTTTGATTTATTTTGGCTGGATCTTCTCCACACCAGTTTTAAAACTCAGTGCTTGAGAAATACCGAAGTTACTTTATTGCTTCCATAAAAGCATTAAATGGTTTCAGGTGCAGAATTCCGCCAAGTTTTACTGTTAGTAAGAGAAGTCACTTGCTAAAAAGTGTTTTCCTATTGAGTTAAAACATTGCAAATGCACATGAGACACTAAGTTGTTTTGTTTTGTTTTGTTTGTTTGTTTGTATGTATGTATTTATGTTTGTTTTTGACAAATAGCTGCAAAACAATCCAGAAATCTTTTGACTGTATGAAGGATACATCACAACATACTGCTATCCTGTCTCCAGGAAGGTGGTTTCCAATAAGCCATCTGTTAAGCTTTCATTTTTAACCTCATAAGGGTCTGAATTTTCAGATTTGATATCAACTGATCTCTGCCAGTTTGTTCCAAAAGAGAGTTTTATTTTAGTTTCACTATTTTGATCTGGCAGATTGCTTATTGTATGATCACAGTTTTCTGTACATGAAATCCATGTGAAATGATACTTAAGTTCCATAGTCTTTTGGAAGGCTTTGGAAGGATTACTTATGTTTATGTAGAAAGTCAGCAAGGAGTGGAAAAAGAGAGCAGAGCAGAAAAAAGATTGGATGCTGAGAGACTGACAAAAAAAAAAAAAAAAAAAAGGATGAAAAAAAATCATGTGGACAACTATTATAGAAATCTGGAACAAATAAATAAGCATCTTCCCTAAAGTGTTGTCATGCAGGGTGAAAAAGGATGAGCAGCTTTCGTTCCCACATAAGGGTGGGACTGCACTATTTATGAGCAGGGATGCTGAGGAAACTCCTTTCTCAGTGATGAAGTGAGACATAAGTTGACAGGGGCATGGGAATGAACCGACAAGTACATTAAGCAGGAAGAGACTATTAGTGGAAGACTGGAGCTGAACAAATATAGAAAGTGTAGGTGCTAACACTGGAGGAAATATGCAACACAGCAGAATTGACAAAACTGTGACTCAAAGGATGTTTACATAGGAATGGAGCTAGGTGGAAACATATTTAAGGGGATAAGGCCAAAAGAATCTGCATGGTAGCATCATGCAGTCCTGAAAACGCATGCTTTGATGCAGTCCTCTAATCTGCAAACACATGCCAGTTTTCCCATTGCCAGGTTAGATGGATTCTTGAAATGAAATGGGATACAAAATAAGGGCTGGATTTGACCTTAGTACACTTTGTCAGGTAACACAAGCACTTTCTGGGCTATTTCACTTGTTTATTGAGGGAATTAAACATCTCTCAAAAAGAGTTTGTATATTAGGTGGACTAAATAACCCTCAGGAGGTGCCTATTTCCACTGACTGTAGAAGGTACCCTACAGCCAGGAAGCTTCTATCTTGGTCTCATTCATTACATAGCTAAAGTGACAAACCCTGGCCTGAATTAGGCTGTGGTTTCTCTCTCAGTTGTGAGAGAAGCTGAAAGAAAGAGGCTATTAGAAAGTGTCCAAAGGAGAGCTACCAAGATGGTGAAGGGCCTAGAGGGGAAGACATATGAGGAGTGGCTGAGGTCCCTTGGTTTGTTCAGCCCAGAGCAGAGGAGGCTGAGGGGAGGCCTCATGGCGGCCTGCAGCTTCCTCACGAGGGGAGCGGAGGGGCAGGCGCTGATCTCTGCTCTCTGGTGACAGCAAAAGGACCCGAGGGAACAGCATGGAGCTGTGACAGGGGAGGTTCAGGCTGGGTGTTAGGAAAAGGTTCTTCACCGAGAGGGTGGTCAGGCACTGGAACAGGCTCCCCAGGGAAGTGGTCATGGCACCAAGCTTGTCAAAGTTCAAGAAGCGTTTGGACAATGCTCTCAGACATATGGTTTGATTTTTGGGTGGTCCTGTGTGGAGCCAGCAACTGGACTTGATGATCCTTGTGGGTCCGTTGCAACTCAGGAGATTCAATAGTTCTATGACAATTTTCCACTGTGACAGGTATTGCTTGATTCCTGCACAGTATTCTCCATTTTATATAGGAGAAATTTTAAAGGGAAAATATTTTTGTGCTCAGTTCCTAACTATGATACCTAGAGTGTGGGGGCTAATCAGGAGTGGCTATTTACTGAGAGGAATAGTGGATACAGCCATTGCTAATGTGGCTGTTCTGATAATAGAGATCTTAAATCATATTTCTAATTGCTTATTTTTTAAAATATCTGTTTGATTCACAATTTTCCAAGTGTTCAATTGATTTAATTACTTTGATTTATGCATGTTTTGATGTCTGATTAGAGCACTCTGTTTAAATATATTTGGTCCTCAAAAGTCCATTAAATAAGTCTTCAATTGATTAAATGAAATTTTATTGTACAAGCAACTGCTTTTGTAAATAAAGATAAATATGCAATCGTTACATTTAATTGCAACTGAGAAATCAAGATAATATGGACCTACTGGTCCATATTGGCAGATGGCAGACAATAGCATTGATATATCTAGAAAATACTCTTCAGTTTTATATTCATATAGGGATAGAATTAAGTTTGATAATAGTATTTGTCTTTATTCTTTGCTGGCAATGATGACACCAATAGCAGCCCTAGTGTAAGATAATTGGTGAAGGGGGAGTGTGTTGGCTATACAGATAGTGAGGCAGAACCTTCCTTTCAGAAAACAACAAGAAAGGAAATGTGTTCTAGTTTTACTGTTTGTGGGATTTAGTTCACTTCCTGCTCTGCCAAAAATTTCTGTCTGACTTTGGACTTGTCACATATACCTATAATTTTACTACCTATCCCTTTCTTAAAGTAGTCAAATATTTCTGGTAATCTAGTCATTAATCTGCTCAGCTGTTAAAGAAGGATAAACTGTCCACTGACAAGGTTAATAATCTAAAGATCACAAGATAGCGCGAGCTTCAGTGAGTGTACATTGCCCAGATACCGGAGAAGTGCTTTGAATGACTTATCAAGGTGCCATTTGCATAATGGAGGCATGAAACATTCCTCATGCCATCTAATTCCAATTGACATTTGCATTCTAATCAATATGAACTCCATATTTGAAGTCTGATGATTCATTTGCTTTGCTAACATCCATATGGCCTTTGAGCATTACTTTTTATCCAGCATTTTGAATAATCATGTCCCATCACTGACCTGAGCATCTCTCAGTGTAGCTGCAACTGTGGCCATGTTCATAGCACTGCTCCTGGTGACCTAAGCAGCTTCTTTTATGTTCTTAGCAAGAAAGGATGGCATATTATTTTCCCTTGTGATAAGTATTAATCACTCTGTAGTAAAGCAGTTATGGTGTGTGAAGTCACCTGC
Source organism: Anseranas semipalmata (assembly GCA_013399115.1). Classification (NCBI taxonomy): domain Eukaryota; kingdom Metazoa; phylum Chordata; class Aves; order Anseriformes; family Anseranatidae; genus Anseranas; species Anseranas semipalmata. The sequence goes on from VXAA01005615.1 coordinate 34,052, forward strand.
TGGCAGTCCTTGTGAGCAGTTTATCATTTTGGCTCCTGCTTTGTTAAATGTTGGGGCTTTTGAAAATAAATTAATCTCTTATTTATAATTGCAGATTTACATATTTGCCTCTAAGCCTGTATTCTGCAGAGCAGGAGGGGAATATATCAGCTTTTTCAGCACTCCACACTTTTTAGTCTCATTTTGTACTGCACTCAATGCAATGAGTTTCAGTTCTGACCAGGGCAGATTGATGCTGGCATACAATACCAGGCATTGCTCTAAAAAGAAAAGTTGACACAGAATCTGCCTGTTCTCAACTAGACCCTGGTCTAACTTTGCCAAAAGTTTGACATTATTCAACTCCAGAACCTGATTTAGATGCTTTTTCATAGAAGGATTAGAGCTTCAGAGTTCAAATAAAAATAGGGACTTATGAAATACTTGTGTGTGTACAGGCAATAGATATAGATATAAGATACTAGGAGAGAAATGAATGTGAGTAGAATGTGCTCAAATTAACTGAAGTGGGAGATGTGTTCAATTTTAGCTGAAACATTACAAATGAAAGTTCATAGATATAAGATCTTAAAAGATATTTTACTACCTTTTTTCACTAATGAGTTCAGAGTTTAGAGACCATTTGGTATTTTGGATGAAACTGATTCCAGCCAGAAAATCTATTTAAAATTGTAAAGGTGAAGATACTGGTTGACCTCAATAGCATACAGTTCAGTGAAATTACCAGCAATATTTTCAAGAATCATCCTAAAATACAGACTTAAAAAAGATAATAAACCTTGAAGCTGCTGTCTGACTTGAGCTAACGTGATGTATTCACTTAAAAGGAAAACCATCCTTGTCACTACCAGTCTTCAGAGACTGATACCAGGATTTATCTTGAAAGTAAACCTAATCATTTCAACTTTTCCTTTCACTGATACAACTCTTGTAGACGGACAGAACATAGAAGTCACTAAGACTTTTGTTTGAATAACAAATGTAATAATGAAAAGTTAGAAGTTTTCTATTTAATTTAGTTAATGACTTAAATACATTGCTCATATGCTACAAATCTGCAAATCATTGTGTTGTAAATCTCTTTTTCTTGGTTAAGGATCACCATAATTTTTTGCTATTGTAATCTATGTGCTGCAATTACTATATTGAATTATGTACCCTATGTACTTGAAAAACAATTATAATTTAATATAAGAATTGTTGTGAAACACAAAAAAAGGGTGCAGAACAGAGAAAGTGTGTGTAATAAAATGTAGTAACTGGTGGTAGTCCAATTTCAGAATCAGGCAATTAATCATAGTAATTCAGCTAGGTATCTACTGTTCTTTGTATGCATATTATGGGACTGATCATGCTATCCAGTCATCAATAGAGCTGAGAGCAGAGTAAATGGATTTTAATGGAAAGATCTCTCTCTTTTCCTTCCCTCTCTTCTGCCCTGTCAAACTAAGCCAGTATCTTACTAAACCTGTAAGGACTCCCTATTCTGCTGATACTTTCACATGAGGTTGCACTCACCCCTACTTACTTGTATCTTTATATTTTTTGTAGATATGGAATTTATTTTTAAGTCCATATCAGCTAAACTACTTGGAGCTTCATTTGACCCCTAGAGGGCTGTGTTGGGGTAGGGACTGCAGGAGGCATGGACAGCCAGAGGTGAGAACTGAAGCTGTACTTGCTGCCAGAGTCCCAGCACAATGACAGTATTCCCTGAGGTTTCCAGGAACAATATTCATACTTAATCATGCACAGTGCATTTCCTCTGAGCAATAGTCTGAAACACTTTTTCAGGTGTTCCTCTTTGTTTGAATAGTCATAAAAAATGGACAGCCAAAACAAAACTGGTTTTGTATTTTCTCAACACATAGCCTCTTAGGGTGATAAAAGATTTCCTAAATGAGGAAAGAAAAAAGCAAACCAGAGTACCTCTGGTAAACTACATATTAAAATTACATTTTTTGTCAGAGGAATGGCTGTCTAACTCTTTTCAAAAATCCTGCACTTTGCTACAAGTTACCAGTCGTTACCAGTTAATTTTGTGGCTCTTGGACCTTAGGTGTCCAACTGAACATCCAAAAGGACCTGTTATTTACACTGGTAAAAAAGAAATAGCTCTAGGCCCTGGATTTTTATTTATTTATTTATTTATTTTTCCAAACCAGCTCTGGTGAAGTAGTCCACTAAGCTCCACTGGGGTGTATGTGCTGATGCTTTTCCTGCTTGTGGTTCTACGTGGATAGACAAGAAAACTTTTATTTTGTGGGACATGCCCTTGCTTGCTGGGGATAACAGGGTGGTAACTGTCTGTAGCCTGGGGTGTTCAGTTATTGAGTTTGAGAAATCTAAATGAAGGAATAAAATGCAAAGTTGTTTTTTAAAAAGCTTACTGCCAAATCTCTAGCCACAGCCACTGTGTTTTCAGATTGAATAATCTACTGTCTAAAAAAGCTTAAGGGATGTGTTTGTGTCCTGGTGTGATAGAAGAGAAATTAACTGTTTGTGGTCATTTAAAAATAATTTTTGTTTGTTTATTTGAGCTGAACCCACAGAGCTCACATTTTTTTCTTCTAATCCTGTACTAAGCTGAAGAACAGAAGTGAGAATTGAGATGTCTTTAAAGCAACTTTGCACAGACCTTGGCATTAATCAGATCACTTTCATAGCTACCGTAACTTACTCCTTCCTTCCTATGATCCATTATACTCACATTTAGCAGAGAAAGGTCATTATATCAACAACTGCACTTTTCCTTGTCATTGACGTTTCCATTTGGAAATGGAATTTCCATTTCCCTTTTTCACCAGGGACCAAGGCATTAATTATACTCCAAGGAATGTTTTCTGCCTTTTTCATGACATTCAGAAAGACTCTTTCCTTGGGCTGAGTAGCACTGAGTATTTTGTCATTGGCGTAGGAAAGAAAATTAAGATCGCTAGTTTCAGTACATGTAGTTGAATGAGAAAATAATATAGATACCAGTCTTTTGGCTAATATTATTTTTTATTAACTTTTTGAACAAACACTGGTATTTAACAAAGTGATTTCTGTTACAGACTAGTCATTTTCATTTTATATATACCAAAAAGCAAATGTGAGAGAAGTTCACTGCTAATCAAAATTAATTCTTTAGCACATATGGATAAAGAAGAAAGCTCATAAAAGGCAGCAAACTTCTTGGATGCTGAAGAAGATTCAAATACACTAACTGTATGTGACATAAGGTATTTCTAAAGCCATGTCAAAGAAAATAAACAGTACCCTGTAGAGGGAACTTTTAATTATCTCAATGATAGACAGTGATGATTATACCCTGGTGTTGTCTGCCTCTTGTTCTTTGCAAAAGGGAAAGCATATTTAGAAGAAATTGATGTCACGTAGATGCACATATTATCAACCTGTTTTCGGAGTTTAGGAATTCATTCATGGGAGATACAATGTATCCCTGATGTCATTCAGCAACATCAACGTCTTTTTTTTTTTTTTTTTCACTTTGAAGACTTGAGGCACATCATATGGGTGGCTCTCTCTTTAGATGGTGTTGAGTGTGGAGCAGAATGAGTGAAAATACGGGTTGCAGGCTCATCATTGCCCCCCAGCAAATATGGGGAGTAGATCTGGATGAACCTTCTGTGTCAATGTTCTAATACATTTTCCAGTGTTTCTAAAGGCCCAGTGGACACCCCAGGAAGACACAGTGACTCAAGTACTAATTTACTTTTTTTTT
>VXAA01005615.1:37807-51095 GCA_013399115.1 Anseranas semipalmata
TTTTTTACAAATTTGATATAAAAATATCTTTGACATTCATTCATCATCTGAGATTTCTGCGAAGTTTCAGTAGGGCTTAAAACACCTGGGGAGAAGGTCACAATTTAGACTCATTGATACCATAAACTTTGAAGTGCCTGTTAGGAATAATGATCATATTTTTTACAAAACTATCTCTTATGCTGAGTTACTAAGAGTGTTCATTTAAATTAAGTAACAGTATGTGGGATGGAGAGAAAAGAAAGAGCTAAAACAAGTTCTGAACTGAAATGAAAATGAAGTATTGGGAAGAATGAGAAAAAGGTCATCAGTGACTTCCTGTACCTTATTCCATCCCACAGAAGAAACAGTAGCTTACTAGATAAATATTACAGTAGGAAAAGATGAGATTCCAGTTCCTGTCACAATGATTATTGTATGTACAATGATCCAACAGGAAAAGCTAGGAGAAAGTCGTTCCACCGTGTTTCAATTTTCTAGACAGAGTAGTTAAGAAATGGGTGGGCTAGAAATAGTGAGTATCAGAACAGGTAACCAGAAATTCTCTTCTGAATCTGAAAACCCTTTGTTTAAAAGTGCTGCTTTGGTCATCTTCAGTTGTCTATGCAATATATGTGTTCAAAAAGCTTTCATTTTGTTTTTAACCAGGGATATTTTCCAATATAAACTTCTTCCAGTGAAGAGTATCTCCCTGTGCTCTGCTCTGTGAAGCAAAAATTTATGTAAATCTATTACAGGTTTAGCTTGTCTGTATGGTTGTTGCTTCCCTATTTTTAGTTGGTGAAATGCAGTCCCATGTGGGTTTTGTTTGTTTGTTTGTTTTGAGTGTTTTTTTTTTTTCTTTGAAAATATGTTCTGGATAAGCCTGAAAAGATGTGTTGGAGTCATGTCTATGAATGTGAAAGATGAAATTAGAATTTGTGAAAAGTGTTCTTACAATCTCACAAAGAAAGGAAGCATTTATTGTACACCTTAGGATTTTGTTTCAGTAAAATCCCTAGCCAGCAAAGCATTTAACCTTGATTTTCATATCTATTGCTCTGCAAGAGGTATTACTCTCATATTAAAGATTTCTGACTTGCATTAAGGTAATACTCAACATAAAAGGTTGGGACTGAGTTTGGAACAGTAGAATGCTGTAACTGCTTGCCACAAAATTAAATGATGCACTGGTGAATTCAGTATGAGGCAGAATATAAAATAGGTGATTGATAATTGGTCTTTTGCAAGTATTGGACTTCTGGATTAAAATTTTAATACAGCAGTTTGGAGAAAAAGGAGAAATATAAACAGGGCACATGATGTGTGTGCGTATATATGCATATTTACATGCACGGATAAATATGTGAAGACATTCACACACAGATTTTGATTGAAATAGTAAGCAACTGTGCCACTTTTCCTGGAGAGAAAGTGAGATGGGATAAACTATTAGTATTGTCCCTCCCCCCACCCCGTACTCATAAAAATGTTCAAAACTTATTTTTACATGATTGTGCAAAGGTGTGTACATATTTCTTTTATTTTCAGATCTCTGTGCATATGTATGCATGTATACATCAAAAAATGGATAAATAGATGAAATACACATGTGCATCTAAATCTATATACATACAGAATATGTCCCAAAACAAAGATGCAGGAAGTAAAAGGTGCCAGTCTTGGCAAATCCAATAGTTTTGCTTCTCAAAAGTTGCTTTTTTTTTTTTTTTGATACCCTTTTACACAACGTTGTACTCTCAAAGCCATGATTGAGGTCTTCCAGCCAAGCTTGCCTCAGGGTTATCAGTACAGCAAAGTTTGACCTTGTTATGTAGGAAATGTGCTTTAAATTAGAGCTTGCTCATAGCACTGCACAACCCATGTATCAATTAAAGTTCTTGTACGTGGAGAAAAAGAAGGAAAGGAAAGGAAAGGAAAGGAAAGGAAAGGAAAGGAAAGGAAAGGAAAGGAAAGGAAAGGAAAGGAAAGGAAAGGAAAGGAAAGGAAAGGAAAGGAAAGGAAAGGAAAGGAAAGGAAAGGAAAGGAAAGGAAAGCCATTATAAAGAGAAGATAATTTTCATTTGAATGCCATAAGTTACATTTTCTCTAGTTGTGTGTGGAATTGTTCTGTATTGTACTCTCATTATGTCAGCCTTTTGACATTTTCTTCAGTCTTCCCAAAGAGCCATTTGCCTCCTGCCAGCTGCCATAGGCCTGTGCCGAAGGAGTTGAGCACCAGTTACTTCTTTCTGAAAGTCAAGGCCACATAAGGTCTGTCAGGAAGCTCGTTATACTCAGCATTGCTGGCAGGTTTCTACAGCACAAGACGTTACCACAGGTCACTTCCTGACTAGTCACCCTCAGATACCATGAAAGAAGATGCAATATCTCTGTAGTCTTTATTTAGTGCTGGTTAGAGTTGTTATTTGTACTGGTTCTTTGTTTAGGTCTAGTTGATGATGATAAATAAAATAATCCCCAGCTAGTAAATTGCTTCACTCTTTTGATGCTTTTGGAGCAAGAAAGCAAAGTGATGAATTGGTAGCCCTGAGAGGTATATTCGTAAATATTCCCTCCACTTCATTCAACTCCTTTCTGCTGGGAAATGAAGATATTTAAAGTCTCTGCCCTGCAAATTCATTTTTACCACACCAAATGGAACAAGAATCCTTTCCCCCCCCTTTCCTCTAGGTTTTATTTTTTGCCAGAAACACTTAGGGCTTTGCTGGGACCACAGCAGCTTTCTACTTGTTCCTTTTTTTTTTTTTTTTCTTAAGGAGAAAACCAGAGAAAGTTCTAGTACTCAAGGCCACATATCTTAAATGACTCAGATAATAGTTTTGAGTAAATCCTTTTTCTTTTTTATATTCAAACCCAGATCAGCAGCAACTAAAATGCCTTCCCTCTCTGACAATATCTGAGTTCACAAGGAAAATAAATTCTGTCACTATGAACCAATTCCTAAGTGGGACAAAAAATTCTTGACTAAAATTCAGCTACTTAAAATGCAGTTTACTGGGATGTTTTATGATCAGAAATCATAAAGCTTGGCAGCAAGGCTGCCCAGAGAATAACTACATTAACTTTTATTCTAATTTGGGTTTGGGGGAATAGTTTAGCAAAGCATACTCTTTCCTTTTAGGCTTACTGTTCAAGATGTTAGTTCACAATATTTATAAAATCCCTGTTTAAAACAAAAGAATTATTGGCAGGGATAAGTTGAATTAATATGTTATATAGTTCTACAATCATTTGTAGCTACTAATTAGCAACATGATTTTCCATTTTTCCTCTGTGAGGCCAATTGAGTTTGAAGATCAGTTCATTCTCTCAGTAAAATTAAAAAATATATTGATTTTTAAAATTCCCCATATAAGTCAAAATAAACTCTTCTTCTTTAGGAAGATTGGAGTAAACTGAAAATGAGAAGTCAGTCCGAGAGCTTCACTACAAATTCCAAGTCAGATTTTTTGTTCTTTTTTTTTTTATAAGTCAGTGAGATATACCACAATAAATTGATGCCTGTCTTCACTGTTTTCACTGCTGTGCAGTTTGTTTTGTGCTGCTGTAAGCAATACACAAAATCAAGCAGTAAAAATCAGTCTGTCTTCCTCTTCTTTGGCATTTCTCTGTTTCTTATTGTGTCTTTTTGTTATCATTTCTTGTCTTCACTCCTGTTTTTTCTTCTTCCCCATCATTTACACTGATGCTAAACAGTGTCTTTAATTCAATTGTAGTATCTTACAAAATCCAGCTGTGAAGATCCAAACTTAAAGAACTGATTGACCTTGGGTCCTGTTAGTTTTGATGAGGACTGAAAATATTCCTGTGTCAAAATCCAGCTATTTAAAGGTATGGATAAGAACTTCCCTGAGCTATGTTAGCTGACGGTGGACAGAAGAAAGTGTAATGTTGCATGTGATTGTTAAGGTTTAGCAAAAGAAACTTTAAAAAAATGAGATTAAACATATTTGGCCTAGACAATGGCTGTTTGAAAGTGCTGGGAGAGTTAGTATGTTTGGAATATGCCAGTGCTACAATGAAAGCGTCCAGATAAGGATTTCCAGAAATTTATTGTGATAATGTGCACTTCTGGAAGGAAAGAAAGCAGGATGTTTTGGATATCCATACAAATGAACAAATGCACATCTAACTGGGTGTTTTGACAACTATTTTTACAGTCTTCACCAAATTTGTGTGGAAGTTTGTCAGTGTCCTAGTGTGTTTCTTTCCCCATTCCAAAGGACATTCAACTGGACTAAGTTTGGAAGAGCCCTCCTTATTCCCTTTTAACACGTATTTAAATTTAAAATTCAAATATAAATATGGGTTTTGTTTCAACATATAGAGCAATAGAGCTGTCACCTGAATATTTTATTCTGTATCTTCTCTGGCCCCATCTCATTTGTATTTATCTTGTTTACTACTCTTGTGAAAAAGGTTATATCTCTGCTTTTAGTTGAAAACAAAGAATTATATAAAGGATATGTTCTCTCAGACGCCCAAGATGTCGTAAAAAAATAAGAGAGCTGAATACAATTTATATATCTGTTGATTTTGTCTCAGTGTATCATCATCATATGTTGCTAGTCTACCAGTTACGCATTTTCTTTTCCATCTTTAAAATTCCAGAAGATGTAGCATAACCTCATGTACTGTTAATACATGATAGGACTGGGACACACAAGTGAAGATCACTGATATTTAAAAATGGTATCTTCCTTCCTTCTAGTCTAGGTCTTAATGAAAGTGAGTAAGATTGAAAACTTTTGACAACATTGATAATATGATCCGTACCAGTGCAAAAAAATAGGCATTACTTCAATGTAACTTAATGTAGTTTAACTAATTGCATTGAAAGAAATATTGATATTCATGTCAGTAAGCTTGATGCTTAAATGCATCGTCTAAATGAGGTTTTACTTCATTAAAATGTGAATAAAGGATTTGAAATATATAAATAACTTAATGAGATAAGTCCAGAAATGAGGCTTTCAATGAGTCTTACCTTTTGACTAGATTTTTTTTTTTTTTTTCTGGAGAATTTGAGAGGGAGCTTAATTACAGATGGTCTTATATATTATTTGTAATAGTTTACAGGACTCCAAAAGAGATTGCAAAAATCTAACTCCTTGCAACCTAATTTCAAAGCAGATAGATTCTTAGGTTTCATGGTGAAATAAGCTTAAATTCACAAGCAAGTCTTAAATATGGTTCAGTTCCAATGTTTCCTGGGGACTGTCTGTGGCTACTGGGTTTGGTTCACCCAAATACATTTTAGGCCTTTAAAACTTAGATCATCATATCTTAAGTATCATCACAATCTAAAAGAAGTATTTAAGATAGGTGGAATGAAATTCTCTGCAGTTGCCTTTATCTCCTTACTGACTATAAAGGGGGTTCAGATCACTAATTTGTACTAGATAATTAACAATCTAAAAATTAGTTAAGTGAGCTGACTCTTGAGCTCAGTGTCTCATCTTTTTAATAGTTCATTCAGGCATTCTTACATACTTCTGGTTTTCATGTTCATTAATATTTTATTAAGTGTTAATTAATCTTCTCTACATGTAGTGGTGCAGCCTGGTAGTGGTATAAAATTGGACATTCTGTTCAGCTATAATGGAATACAGGTAGACTCACTAATCTATCCTAAACTAACCTAATCAGAAATTAGCTTTTGGATATGTGAATAATTTTTTTTTCTTTTTTAAGTGTTTGTCTTTTTGTACTGATTAGGTGGGAGGTATTTACCAGTATTTTAGATATGACATTTGAGAGTATTGTGGAACTGAAACCTAACTGTAAAATGTCAGGGCTAAATTGAAAGGCTTCTACCCAAAACTTGATAGCAAGGGGTACGTAAAAAGCAGCAGGAAAGACTAATCCTAGCAAAGAGGAAATTGAAAAAAATCTTAAATTTTCCTTAGATCCTAATGTGTTTATTTGAGTACTGCAAGACAAAACTGACAGTTACTGTCAGGAGTCCTGCAAAAGACAGAGCACAAAGGCCTTTTTAGCCCAGGGAGTCTGAATAGCATCTGTTTGCAGTCTGGATTAAAGCTGAAATGATAAAAAGGCTTAGCCAGCTACCACATCTCAGCTGCTGTCACCTCTGTCTGAACTGTGGGATGTAGGAGCACTTTCACAGACTAAGCATCACATGTTTTCATGACGACATACTGGATTGAATGGCCTGCAGAGAGATCGTGCCATGCTCTGGTTAGGTCTGGATGATCAGGGGGACCTGCCCTGCAGCCAAAGAGGTTTGCCAGACAATGAATCAAGGCAGTGAAATAGTTATAGATAAAAGCTTACAGGCAGCACTGAGTTTATTCTACTGTCCAGGTTAGAAGAAGAATTTCTTCCAAGTGCTGTTATAGAAAGCATGATGGCACAGACTGCCTGTGGGGTCCATTGTATTGCATACATTGACTGTGGCAGTAAAAACCAACCAACCAACCAACCAAATGAAAACAACAGCAAAAAAGAGGGGAAAAAAAGACAGAATGAAAGAAAAGGGAAATTCAAAATCTTCTGCATTGGCCAGCTGGATAGAGAAGTGACAGAGTGTGCTCTGATGATTGATCTCTCCAGTGCAGCAGGAAGTCCCCAACCATAATTTTTCCCTAGCAGCATACAGTTTTCACTAGGGTTTGGCCAGGGTCCCTGCTGTGGAACCTCTTTGTTTTTCCTTTCGTGTTCCTGTTCCTACTCATGCTGCTGCTGGTGCTGATTGGAGTGTGGTTTGGTCATGACTATTTTCTGCTATGCTATTTGCTAGGCCTCCTTGTCCTAAACAAAAAGCTACAAAACCAGACGTATGAAAAGAGATGCAGAGAAGGGGAGAGTCAATTGCCAGAAGCAATCACTTCTTATGAGAAACTCACTTCCCATGGGAAACTCAATTTCTCTTCCCATGAGAAATACCTCATCTAGCTATTCAGATGCAAGGCCATGAACAGGGACCAGAGGAAAATGCTGGAACAGCAGCTGCAGAGTCCTAAATCCATATGTGAAAGGTTTCACAGTTGCAAGTGGAAGACAGTGTTACCAGTTAAAAGCTTCAGATTTGCAAATGGAAGAATTTTTTTTTTTTTTTTTGCATTAAAAAATTTATGATACTTAAAGTACAACACAACCCATGGTGCTAATTTGTCAATTGTACTTTCAGAACTAGATTAGGTGATAAAAGCACCAGGGATTAAAATATTTTCATGTTATACAAACTGCATTGTTTCTGTCATAAAAGGGTGCCAGGAGGTGTATTACTACATATTTTGCTATGGATATTGCTGTATGTCATACGTAGTTCCACAGTAACATTAAAAAAATATAAAAAATAGACTAAGCAAGAATCATCAATATGAAATTAAACAGTAAAATAATCAGTTACATTTGTTCCAAATTGTAGGAGAAGAGAAAAAGGGCAGTCTGTTTGACAAGTTTGACTTTTGCTCAAAAGGTAAAATCAGAAATCAGCCATCTGTCCCAAAGAGATAAATATTTTAAGAAAATTGCATAAATACTTGGAATTTGTCTTAATCAAGGTGATATTAAGAATAATTATGAAAACAATGTAAATTCTTGTAGCAAAAGATAGATATATCATTGTAAAATCAATGTTTCCAAGTTGCATTAAGTATGTTATCATAATCCAACTTAAGAACTTGGAAAAGAATCAAGTATTTTAAATATATTTCCTTATTTAAGACTAAGTGTTACAGTTAGGTTTGTTGTTATACTTCTCTCAAAGCACTGACTTAAAAAAAAAGTCTGTTGTGAGCCCAAATCCTGATACCCTGGGGGATTCTGCCATATGCTCAATGTGCTCTAGTATAGCAGTATAGGAGCATAGAAGTGCTGCTTCATCAGCCTATGGGTCCTCCTGGCTACCACATTTTAGAAAGCTGAGTTCCAAGACAGGCCACAATTTGGTTGAACAGGGAGCTCTCGGTCACAGTTACTGGGTTTCTATTTTGGTTTGGCAATATTGTTGAGTTTTACACCAGAGACATGAACAAAATCACTGCAGCTTGTCAGCTGTGTGTGAGGATGTGGGAAATAAAAGTAAGGGAAATGTACCATCTGAAGTGGATGGGAAATTTAACAGCGGGTAGTTCTTTTGTGTCACAGGCCATGGCTTGGCAGCATACCACATCTGAAATCCAGACACTAGGCTGGTCTTTTCTGTCAGCATCAGATCCTCCACACATTTTTTTGGCTATGCTTTAGATCTTTGCATCCTGGTAAGAGGAAATATGCTATCAATAGGATATTAAACAATATATGTTTATAATTTCTTACTTACCAAAAATATAAAATGTGTTGCAAATGCTTCTCAAAGTGACAGAGGAAGTACTTGCAGTCTCCTTTGTTCCAAGGGAAATAGAGATGTTTTTCAGACAATGATTCAATAGATGAAGAATATTTTCTTTGTCATTTTGAGGAAAATGAAAATGTTAATTTAGAAACAAACTACAGCATTCACAGCTACTGAAAAAGTGCAATTTTGAACTTAAATATTGGATAACTATTAACTACATGCTTGATAAATGAGGACAAACAACCTACACCCACATCCAGATACAAGCCTGTTAGTTTCTGATAACAGTAAATATGTTGTGTTTAGCATCTTGCTGAACTCTTTGAAGATTGATGCAATACTGTTTTCTGGACAGTTCCATTTGTTATAAGTGGGAAATCGTGTAATTGGCTTTGAAACTAACCTGAGATATTACATGCATAACAGTGCAATGTGTTGATAATATCTAATTTGTAAAATATTATCAGCAATTTTAGGGGCAGGGTTAATAACAAAACAGAGATGAATAGATATTTGTGACATCTGAAATGGTAGTTCTATAACTTTCTCCCTTTCACGGAAAACGGAAAACAATGTAGGACTTAATGTGCATACTGTGGTCAATGTTTTGCATACAGTGTGCTTGTTTCTTGTTCCATGGAAATTTGGATCCCTGAAGAGCTTTTATGATCACTTCATATTATGCAAGGTAGCCATGAAGTGCTACATATATGCACACAACTGAAGTTATCCCATCAGGACCAATGTTTTGTGGCTGAACTAGGATGTGACTCCTTGAAAAGGCATAGCTACTTGTATTAAAAACTTCAAACAGAACAGCAATGGGTAATACTTGTCCACTGTAATAAATGGTCTTTGCTTCCATTTGAATTTTAGTTCACAGAACTTAATGGACTGTGCATCTGAATGTCCTTAGTGGGGGAATGGGGCAGAAATGAATGTCTTCTCTCTCTCTGTGTTTGCCTTTCAGACTTAGTATGCCATGGCTATTATAGTTCATATCAAACATAGGAGCAAAATGCAGTCATTCTCCAGCTATTACACTGGCAGATTTTTGCAAATGTAGTCGTGTCTTATGCAAGGAACTTTTGTCACACTAATGTCTCTTTCCACATGCCCTCCAGCAATGACATAAATCGTATCCACATTCGTAGCATAATGTCTCACTGATTGACTTTCTGATTGGAAGTAACAAACACAATTGGATGGTGACACTCTGTAAGAACATACTCCTCTAACCTAACACTGCATTACAGCTCCTCACCCAGCATGTGACCTGGTGTATCAGATATATACATGTCCACCAGGTCCTATTCATGGGAAGAAAGAGAACTTGAAAAATGTATTTTACTTTCCAGAAGAAGCTGCATAGGAAAAAAAAAAAAAAAAGCCACAGACTTCACTGGGGCAATGAAGGTAAAAATACCAACCACATTCTGGGATATAAGAAGGAGAAACATGAAAAGGGTATGTACAGAAATAAAGAGAGAGTAAAAACTTCTAGAGCTTTTGTCACAAAGGGAAATATAGGCTTGACAGAGTTTACAACTGATCCGAACATAAAAGCTTTATTAACTTAACAACAACAAAAAAGGTTTTAAAACGTGTACTTTTTTTCCCCTAGATTTTATTAGAAGAAACACTTTAATAGTTCCCTCAGGTAACAGATAGTCATTGCTCAACATAAACAAGTGATGAGTTTTGGATGCTACAAGCTGTAGTGAAGTGCTGGACGTGATAAACCAATTTCTGTTTCCTGTGATGAAAATCTTCTGTTTTTCTGTGCAAGTACTTTTTTTTTTTTTTTTTTAATTTCAAAATCCTTTTCATTTTCTGTTGCATGCATGAGTTACAATCCATAAAACGCATATTCTATTAGCACTGTGTTCAAGCTACCCATTTGATGTGACATTCCTGGCTATATTTCTGTATGGGATTCAGTTGTATTCTTGTTATATTGATTTTTTCACCTGCATGTCTTTGAATAGTCAGTAACAGATTTACCAAAGGATTAGGACCTGGGGCAACAGTGGATGTGCTGTTCAGTGCCACTCCCTGAACCATTTAGTTCTCACCCTTGCCTTTAGAGTGTTGTAAATTGAACACTGTCTCTTCTGTGAAGTCTGCCACACGTTCAAAAGAGTGTAGCAGTAGCATTCAAGATGCTGCTTCCTCATGTACTTGACCTTGTGCAAGACCTCGCCCTCCATTTCTGAACAAAAAATCAAAGAGCTGATTGAGCTTCCACTTAAAGTATGGTGAAGTTCCTTCACCCAGCTTCCAGGCTGAGCTGCAGAGCAGAATCCCAGTTCTGCCCAGAAACTGCCATATGGAATGAAGCACAATCTTCTTTCCTAAGACACTGGAGACTTTTGGTGCCCTGGATGAGTCAGAACGAGGAGCCTATCACTGATAAAATTAAGCTAGAGAGATGTACACAATAGCATATTATCTTGTAGGTAAGATAAATTCAAATATATGCATCTATGTAGTTTCTCTTCTATAATCTTTTAATTTTACAGTCAAACTGGCACATAATAATAATAATAAACAGAAAATCTTTGAAAGGACTTGTTTGTTCTGTTACACAGTGTATGTTAAAATTCTTTTCCTCCTTCTGAACAGTTATGAAAGGAGATGCTGTTAAGGCTCTGAATGAAATCTGAAATTCTCTTAAATCCATGTAGCTTTATTGAATTCAATATCATTACCTTGCTTCCTATACACTGAGAATCTGTATCATTTTCCAGAGCAAATTTCTTCAGCCTGATTGGTTACATGTGCAGAGCTGTTAGAAGGGGCAAATCTCTTCAAGCTACTGTGATCCTCAGATAAAAGACACTTCCATAAGTTAAAAAAGTATTATTATGATGATGGTGATAATTACAGTGTACATTTTATTTGAAATTTATCAATTTACTTGTAGTATTGTATTCTCCATGAGTTTTTTATTCTACAAATGTCAACTTCTTCCAAATCACAGTCCATTCCATGGCTACAAACTATTAAAAACAGAGAGGGGTATAGTTTCAAAGTAGTGTGTAGGAGGTATTAGCACAAATCCTGTTATACATGAACAGATTTTAGCACATACCTCCCTAGCAGTGCTTTGAAAATGTATCCCTTCATATAAAAATACCTGCATGGATGGTAATATAGAGAACAGACTTCCTCTGCTTTGTTAGAAGAGCTTTGCATTCTTTGAAGTGCCTAAAGTTATTCAAATTAACCCTTTTTTTAACAAACAAGGGAGAAGTCTGTGATTATGCAGAAGTTCTCCAGAGATTTATTCAAAAGCCCACACAGTTTAGGGTAATTTTTTCCAGCTTGTTCCACTAATCTGACAAGCATTAGAAAAGCAACATTAAAACTGACAAAGAAAATACAGCAAATCAAACAAAACTCAATCAAAACATAGCAAAACATAAAGCGAGAGATCAATACAGATATGGAATAGACCCTTTTAGCTTATTTCACCAGGGATTTTTGGATTTTATTTTATTTTTATTTTATTTAAAGCAGATGTACAGAAGCATGACTTACAGCTTTTGATGATGTACTTTCAGAATGTGATAAAAATATATAGATGCACATGCACAATAATTGGCATTTTTATATCATACTGGCAGACTACCAAAGGCAGAACACTGTATACTAAAGGCCAACATAAGATACTGCAGAAACAAAGATTTTTCTCTTCCTTAGGGTTAAAAAATGTACAATAGCCACCTCTGACAAACATTTCTACCTAACATGATGTCTAGCTTTTCTCCAAAGCATGAAACTTCTAGAAATTATCTTGTTATATTGAAGAGTAAAAAGTCTCAACTATTCTCTCAGCTGCTGCATAATTCCATCATCTGTTTTGAGTTCTTTTAATATTTTTTTCCAAAATACTATTTGGTACCAATAAATTACATAGACTTTTTATATCTATTAGCTATTAAATTATTTTTTATTTTATCCATTTTACATAGGCTATCTTTCAATTGTGTTAAATCTTGCATCTTGCATTCTAAGAACAGAAAAGTCAGAAAAGCTAATTTATTTTTCCTTCCTTTATTGTTTATTATTTTATATAATCTTATAACAATTTGTCTTTCTCAAATGGACCCAGAGTCAATACAGGACTTTAGACAGGCCACCTCCATTCATACTTTTGATGGAAAGAAGTAGAATTCAGACTCGCAGATAAAAATGAAATAGTTGGTCTGTTTTAACACTCTCATGCATCCTCTCATAGTATTCCCATTAAACAAACAAACAAACATACATTGTTTTGTTCCAAAAATACCAACATCCCTGCAAGTTTGACACATCCTTTCCTGAATAGCAAGACACCTGTCTCCTGCATCAGCTCTGCCACAATTCGGAGAGATGCTCCAACTCTGTCTCTAAGAACCAGATACCCGTCTTTCATATAATAAAGTTGGTTATCACACTCATCCTGTAGCATGAGGAAGAAACAGTCTTTTATTTGGCTGGATCCCAAGACAGAATTTAGCTAGAAGCATTGCAATTCCAAACTGGTATTTGTTCAAGAATAAGGTAGAACATACATAGAATCATAGAATCATAGAATGTCCGGAGTTGGAATGGACCCACAAGGATCATCCAGTCCAACTCCTAGGTCCCTAAAGGGCAACTCAAAATCAGACCGTGTGTCTGAGAGCATAGTCCAAAAGTTTATTGAACTCTGTCAGGCTCGGTGCCATGACCACTTGCCTGGGGAGCCTGTTCCAGTGCCCGACCATCCTCTCGGTGAAGAACCTTTTCCTGATATCTAGCCTAAACCTCCCCTGATGCAGCTTCAGGCCATTCCCTCGTGTCCTATCGCTGGTCACCAGGAAGAAGAGATCAGCTCCTGCCCCTCCGCTCCCCCTCGTGAGGAAGCTGTAGACTGCAATGAGATCTCCCCTCAGTCCTCTCTTCTCCAGGCTGAACAAACCAAGAGACTTCAGCCGCTCCTCATATGTCTTG
>VXAA01005615.1:53923-72826 GCA_013399115.1 Anseranas semipalmata
GAAGACATTCTCTATTAAAACCTACACCTTACTAGAGTGATTTCTATAAGAACATTCCTGACTTCTATTTCTATGTAATTTTATCAGAGATTTCCATTAGGAACACATAAAGCTAGTCCATATAGAAAATTACAGAAGTACCCGATCCATATGTACTGTTTAAGTATAAGAATGGTTTTTGATTATTACCTTCCTAGTAGGCCTTGAGGAATAATTTGCAGCAAATAGTATATTGAACAAATTTAGTCTCCTTAGTTTGTGAAATGGAAATGAGTAGACTGGGATTCCCAGTAAACTCAGTAGACTGTTTTTTTGTTTGTTCGGTTGGTTGGTTTGGTTTGATATTTTTTTGTTCGTTTGTTTGTTTTGTGGTTATATTTAATTTATTATTTTTATTTCCTGGACTGAAATAACAGAAGGGGGAAAATTATTGTTTGCTCATATGGCATAGCTCAAAGACAAACACTGCTTTACCTGCTGTACTGCTTCCCATGGGCTTCGGTTAGGACTGAACCTGCAGTAGATCTGGAGTGTGATTAGAAAGCTAATACCTAACCCCAAGTCAGATACCTATTGAAAGTTATTTGTACAGGTTCCTTCTATGTTTGAGGAAAAAAATAACTTCCAGAGGCTGATTCATCCCATTTGTCTTAAACATTTATTTTCTCTTCCTTCAGAAGGTATTAGGTACTAGTTTAGCATAGATGGCTGAAGGTAGGTGAAGTGAATTCCTTTCACTGACTATTATTTTCCATATCACCTTCTATATTATCCTTTGCCTCTTTCATCTGAAGCAGGTTTCTGCTGGAGACTGGCTGATAAACCTAGGTGGATCCACCCAATGCAGCATTGTTATCAAAACAATATTTAACATGGAAATTTTTATATGGGTTTAGCAGGCATAGTTAAAATATCTCTAGGGAACCTAAGTAGATTTCTGATGAGTGGAAACCATATAAAAGCTTACATTATGAAATTTAAGACAATTTTTTTGTTCCAATGTTTCTGGAAGTCCTGACATTCCTGAGTGGAATTCTGGATGTATGCAAGACTGAGCCCCTTACGAGCTAAACAGAAAACATTTTCAATATCAAAGAGAGATTTCCACCATATGTCTCTTATATGGAGTTATCTATAGATTGTCCTCAGGCAATAGCAAAATGGGATTTCATCACAATGATGGATTTATGAGACCTATAGGAATCTGAATTTACAGAGATCAACGAGGATTTCTGTTTTAAAATCTGAAAAATAATACCACAGAACCGACAGTACATTGGAATAGCAATGATACAGTTGCTCTACATGACATTTCATTTCTGGATGGCAGCAAAGATCAATGTACTTTCCTACACCTCTTGAATTAATATCCCTTGCTACTAAGGAATAAAATACTGTTGCAAAACTGCCTGCTTTATGTTGCAAGCCTCTCACCATAATAAAGTAATAATACATGAGTTTCAAAGAAGGAGATTCTTCCAGGTTAATGTCAACTTAAAAAATAAGTTGATATTATGATATACTGAGTTGGTCCGCATTACTATTTCAAGCAGGAATTTTACTTTTAAAAAGCTCAAATGTCAATAAATACCACATGCTTCGCTGCAATGGATTTTCCTTTAGTGGGTGCTGTGTACAAATGAAGGGCTATGCATAGCTATTTTATTAACTCATTTAAAATCTCTTAGAATAAAGGTCAGACTTTTTTTGACAAAAGTTTTCTTGGAGGAAGGTAAAGATACTGCACTTCATCATTTTGCAACACAGCTCCCCTTTTCCATAACATTCACTTGAGAAATTGAAAAAACTCTTTTGAAAACATTCTATATTATGAACCTTTTTCTCTTTTCCATTACAATTCATTTTCTTTCATATTCCAATTTTTTGTTCAGATATTATTAGCTAAAATATGTTTTTCTAAATATTTTAAGTTAAAATCGCTGTATTTAAAACATTTTAAAATGTTTTTTAAACAAGTGGGAATGGTTTCAAACTAAGACAGGGGAGATTTAGGTTGGCTATTAGGAGGAAGTTTTTCACTCAGAGGGTGGTGAGGCACTGGAACAGGTTGCCCAGAGAGGTTGTGGATGCCCCATCCCTGGAGGCATTCAAGGCCAGGCTGGATGTGGCGCTGGGCAGCCTGCTCTAGTAGTTGGCAACCCTGCCCAGAGCAGGGGGGTTGAAACTAGATGATCTTTAAGGTCCTTTCCAACCCAGGCCATTCTATGATTCTATGATTCTATGATTCCATGATTCTATGATTCTATGATTTTTCTCAAGTAAAAGTTTTTTTTTTTTTTTTATAAGAACCTTGGTTTCCTGAATATAAAAAGGATATAACATTGGATCATCGTTATTTTATGTAAGCTGTATCAACATACAGATCTAAATGACACATAACATTAAAAGATATTTGATTGCTAGTGTATTTTTAGGTTTAAATATTTTTTTATGGAAATTTGGATGTACTACACACCTCCAACAAGGTGGGTAAGCAAAAGAGTGTGTTGCAAGCTATAAAACACTAACAGTAAACTACACTTGTTCTCTAATTATTATTTATTTATTTATTTATTTCTGTGATGATCAGGGGAATGCTGGTGTATTTAAACACAGTAGGAGAAAAAGTTACAGAACAAATCTTGTGGTTATAATTGAGCATCTTCCTGCACACCCACATCATATGAACTTCTCCTCCTCAAGTCACATTTAAGCAGCCTGAATTGCCAGAGTGGAGAGAAATAGCTACTCAGCATCAGCTCGCCCGCCTCCTTTAATAAAAGATTTGACTGTATTATAATTTTTTTTTTGTTTTACTGTTTGTGTTAGCTGGGAAGCTGCCTTTCCTAAAAGCTGCGATGTGTTCAAGAGCGGAGCCTCTGGACAGATGAGTTTGCCTGGGGGACCAGGATGGGCCAAAGAGAGACTGAGACCTGGAAAAAGGGCCTGAGCTATGAATGGAGTCTGGGAACTCAAAGGGGAGCAGACAAGCTTCAGAAATAAAAGATAGAAGGAAATATAGAAACACAGCCTATAGGAATGGCTATGGTATAGTGTGTTGCAACCCAAGAGGCCACTGAAAATTGCTGGGATTATAGTTAAACTGCAGCAAAAGGACCACTCTTTCAAAGACAGGGTGGATGGGGAAGAAATTTGTTTTGAACCTTTTAATCTTTCTCAACCAGAAAACTGGAGTTTCCTGTTTAAAGAATTCACTTATTCTTGTACTGTATTTCGTGACCCAAGAAAACCTTCTTTTAGAGACGGTAACTAGCTCATACAAAAGAAAATGTCCAGGCAGTCCAACATACACAGCTCTGGCAAACAGAAGGTCTTTTCACATCTCCCTTATTCAGTGCAGGAGCTCAAGGACTGAGAAGTCTCATGCTTCTTATTCCTAGTTCCTCCTTGTGCTTCTCAGATTGGAAAGGGAGCATGTCCCAGGTGGAGACCTTAAACCCATGTGAGTCTCCTTCCTCCCCTTCTCTCTGATTGCTTTCAGCTATTTTCAAAGTTACCATTCAATCCTAAAAAAAACAAGTCAGCTTTAGCTGGGTTATTGTTGTATGCTCTTCTGATTGGATAACTATCATCATGTTATAATTTCTTTTTTTTTTGTAATCTATTGAAATCTGGAGATTCCTTCCATAGACTTTAATGAGGTTTACATCCAGGCTCCTGGTGACAGCAAATTCTGTGTTTTGACACATGCAGTTTATGGCAGTGTTTATCTAGTTAATGATTTTCCAGTGTTGAGGAGCACATAGCTAAACTGCTGAACTTTCATCTGTTGTTAGAGCTTATATAATACGAAGCAATGTAATCTAATGGGATCTGACCTGAAACCACAGCTTCCTAATATTACATCACAAATTTAAAGCAGCAGCAAGTATTTTGAGGACAGTGAAAGGTTTCTGCTCTGTTAAAACTCACCGAATGTCCTCAGCCAGTGCAGTTAATACCTTAGGTGTATTAAATTACCCTGAGCATGAGATATATTTTTTTTCAAATTCACTTTTCTATGAAGTGATTTAAAATGGCATCAAAGCCCTGTACTATAAAGGGATCAATTTAGATGACTTCAAAAACAGTAAAGTCTGATTTAGACTTTAATTGAAAGTTTAGTTCTTTCCTTTCTTCTCACTGATATTATTTCCTGTTAAAAAGGCTTTTTGTAAAGACATCTAAAATGTGAATTAAGAGCTATAGTATATATATACCCAGGATTATTTTTAAGAAAAATTTTTTTTTTTTTGAAAAACAAGGGAGGAAACAATGAGAAGCCACAGCCACAATATCCTTGTAGCTATCTGGTAGGTGGGTCACACAATACATCCTGCTCACTCACAGCCCAAAGCTCCAAGGACTAGCTGCTAAGGGCAAACAGGTGGAGCACAAAAGTTATCATATTCACCATTATTTTGGAGAGCTACTGTCTTACGGCACCCCTTTGGGAAATATTGGTCTACAAGGTCATGTCATTTCTGCACTTTTCAGAGTGACTTGACTTGTTGCTTTGGCATTGAAAACTCACCATCACAAACAGGCACACCCAGACACACACCCACAGGACAGTGATGGGGTTGGTCACAGAGACTGCCACATACAAAGCCTTTAACAGCACTTACACAGCGCACTCACATAAAACAAGCACAGCCAGCCAAGTCCCCTCCTCTCCTTGTGCTGGCAGAGACAACAGGGCCCCACTGCAGTCACACACACGACATCCCCAGGCTCACCACCACCCACACATTCATGGATCCCTCGAGCACCAGCACAGCCCCTCTGCCAGCCTGGTGCCCCTGCCCACACCCTGGGCCCCCTTACCTGCCCCATGGGTGCCCTGCTTGCTGGCTGCTCCTGCTGGGTGTTGGCTGCACACACGCAGCTCTCACACACCCGTCCCACAGCACCCACACTTGTGGATCCCCTGGGTCGCACCAGCACGGAACCCCTGCCTGCCTGATACCCCGGCCCACACCCAGGCCCCCCACTCACCAGTTGGTCCAGGTTAAAGTTTGCCAGCAAATGTACACTTTCTGTCAAGCCTTCTTTTTGTTCCTCCTGATCCTCATCCTCCCTGCACATCCCCCATGGGTTTGCACAGTTTTCCAGCACCCCTCCCAGTCCGGGGCCCCTGGCTCACGATCTTACCAATTGCAAAGTGCAGGTTGAGCTTCCTGGAAGTCGCACCTGTAGTTTCTTGTTAGGCCATCAATTAGTGTGACTGGGAGGTTCATCTCTTGTCATTGTCTCCATGTTCGTTTTGTCACATCTCTGTATTGACATATTTTGGTTTCTAGCTCCCCCCTTTTCCCTTAGTTTCCCAATTGACAAGGCCCTTGATCAGATAACCTTGCTGGAATGAACTTGCTCACACTCCCACATGTCCTCATGAATTAGTGTGGCTGACTGGGTTTGGTTCCCATCACTTGTCCCTGTATGTTCTTGTTTATGGCTTCTTACTTTTCTTACTATCCCTTGTTGCATTGAAAAAGATCCTTGACCAGTTACCCTTAAATGAGCAGACATTCTCGTTCTATATACCCTTATATTTACACATGAAACTCAAGTCACAGCAGTCTCACAACATCTTAAGGACTGTACTAAGCTTAGATTAAGCATCTACACCAACAAGAGGCCCCAACAGGGTCCAGAGCTCCAGAGTCAGAAGGAGCCTGCTGAGTGCACCCAAATGCTGGTGGCTGTCTAAGCAGACTGTCTGCAGACTGCCTGAAAGGAAGCTTATAAAAGTGAGGTGAGTACTTCCACTTTGTAAGAATACCACCAGGCTCTGTTCTTGGCTTCAGTGATGCAAAAATTTAAATGACACAGTTATGTCCAAAAATACAGAAAACAACTTAAAATGTTGAGCTTTGCATACAGGGGAGAAGCCAGGATGTTGTACTTCACTTTCACAAAAAAAAAAAAAAAAAGAAAAAAAAAAAAAAAAAAAAAAAAAAAAAAAAAAAAAAANGAAAAAAAAAGAAAAAAAAAGAAAAAAAAAGAAAAAAAAAGCTAAATAGCAAGCATTTAATTAAAATAAAGGCGAAACAAGGAAACTTTCTCATCAGTTATTTCCTCCCTCTGTCTCTTTGTACTTAGCTTCTGTCTGAAGGCTTATTCTTAACTTGAGTGGAAAATTCTAAACAAAAATTAAAGCTTTGCCCTCAGAGGGTTGTTTGCAGCTCATTCAACCATGGCAATCTGTAAAATTCCAGCAGCAAGAGAGAAGGACCAATTAAAACAAAATACATGTGTTGTGATTTAGCAGACATGTACAGGATCTATTGTTTTCCTGGTATAATTCCACAGTTTTGCTGCAGTCACATCTGTTGTAAATTCAGTCCCCTATAGCTCAGTATTTATTAAGGCATGCAAGCTCTTTTGAACAGTGCAGTAAAATATAACTAGAAGAGGATCTCCATCTGTGTCAGAGTAGGCTACAGGGATACTCTGTTGAGTATCTCTGATACCTGGTTTGGTGGGACACTGCTTCTTTGTTCATTTGGAGAGCGAAGAGCTTACAAAAAGAGCGATCAAAAAATTCCAAACCTTTTTTTTTTTTTTTTTGCCTTTTATTTATTTATTTATTTATTCATGTATTCTATTCTATCAGATAGTTAAAGAGGCCTTTCTGTGATCACTGTCTACTTTTTTTTGTGTTCTCCCAGGATCCTGACCACAATTAAAGTACTTCGGACAGTCCTGGCACTGTCTATATTGAAGCATGTCACATTCATTTACAGTCACCTGTTGAATTAATTGGGGCATTACTTACACTCCCAACTTTAGGTGCTCTTAGTTGCATTGAAATTTGATACTGTATAGTATCTCTTTAACTCCTTGTAGTGCGTGAGACTCACCTTACCTGCCTTTAGACACAAAAAAATGACACCTGGTTTAAGCTGGTTTAAGCACCCTTTATAGCGAATGGACAGCACTGCCAGAGGTTAATTTATTCTTGAGTGGCTATAGACAGTATCTAGATTCTGGATGTCTACATTTGACTTTGTAAAGGTTGGAATTTAACTGTGTTTTCCAAACCCCCAGAAAACAATTGCTGATTCCTTTTTCTTTGCTTTGCTTTTTAATAGTAGGATCAACCTTTTTAAATAGCAGAATCAACTTGTTTCACATTCAATATTTTCTGTGTTATAATATTTGCAGTATTCACAGTGAATAAGACATATCTACTGATCTAATACAACAAGAGCAAACCCACAAATTCTCAGTAGGGGTATGCCTGGGCTCAGGCAACAAGCAAACATTTAGAGCTGACTTTTCTTATCACTAGTGCTGTACTGATGTGGAGAGACATGTTCCTAAAACCTTTATGCTTAATGAACTGTAAGGACAGTAGGGATGTCAGATGCCTCTCAGTGACCTACAAGAAGATGGAGGACATGCACTCCTGTACTCTTTATTCAAAGCTATGACTAGTACAAAAAGCTAAAGCTATCTAACAAGCTATCTAACCTCTGAATGGGACACCACACGGTGGTATTCCCTACAGCTACTTTTCATTGAAGAAAACAATGCTTATCCAGTTACAATGACAATTTTTTAAAATGAATAAATGTCTCTCTGCTTGCATTCCTCATGTTTCCTTGGCCATTTGCAAGCAGGGATCTTCAGAAAGTGTAAGTTTTATAAGAACAAGTGCCTATGAAAAGGAGTGAGTTTTTTAGTGATCAGCTGCTTAGCAGTAAATCTCTGCAGTGCCTACAAAGAGCAGCACAAGTTGGTAGTTTCTGCTTCCTGGAGCTACCATATCTTCCAGTGCAAGGCTGGAGATCTAGTTTCTATTGTGTGTCTACATTGCCATTTTAGCTTACTACCTCATTTTATTCCAGGATATTCAGCACACATATTGTATACATGTACGTGTGTGTCTGGGCTTCCTTCATAGAATCATAGAATGGCTTGAGTTGGAAGGGATTTTAAAGATCATATAGCTCCAACCCCCCTTCCATGGGCAGGGATGCCACCCACTAGATCAGGTTGCCCAAAGCCCCATCCAACCTGGTCTTGAACACCTTCAGGGATGGGGCATCCACAGCTTCTCTGGGCAGCCTGTTCCTCAGGTGCCTCACCACCCTCTGAGTGAAGAATTTCCTCCTAATATCTAATCTAAATCTCCCCTCTTTTAGTTAAAAACCGTTCCCCATTGTCCTATCACTATCTGCCTGAGTAAAAAGTTGCTCTCCATCTTCTTTATAAGCCCCCTTTAAGTATTGAAAGGCTGCAATGAGGCAATGAGGTCACCCCGGAGCCTTCTCTTCTTCAGGATGAACATCCCCAGCTTTCTCAGTCTTTTTTCATAAGAGAGGTGCTCCAGCCCTCTGATCATCCTTGTGGCCCTCCTCTGGACCCGCTGTAACAGGTCCACATCTTTTTTCTGCTGGGGGCCCCAGACCTAGATGCAGCACTCCAGGTGGGGCCTCATGAGGGCAGAGTAGAAGGGGACAATCACCTCCCTCAACCTAAGGCCAAGCCTCTCTTGATTCAGCCCAGGACACAGTTGGCCTTCTGGGCTGCAAGCGCACACTGCTGGCTCATGTCAAGCTTTTCGTCCACTAGAACCTCCAAGTCCTTCTCTGCAGGGCTGCTCTCAATCAGTTCTTCGCCCAGGCTGTTCTTATGTCTGGTATGGCCCCGACCCAGGTGCAGCACCTTGCACTTGGACTTGTTGAACCTCATTCAGTTCACATGGACCCACTTCTCAAGCTTATCCAGGTCCCTTTGAATGGCATCCCTTCCTTCTGTTATATCAACTGCACCACTCAGTTTGGTGTCGTCTGCAAACTTGCTGAGGGTGCACTCAATCCCACTATGTCACTGATAAAGATATTAAACACCGATCCCAAGACAGACCCCTGAGGGACACCACTCATCACCAGCCTCCAACTAGGCATAGAACCATTGACCATAACTCTCTGGCTGTGGCCCTCAAGCCAATTCCTTACCTGCTGAATGGTTCACCCTTCAAATCCATCTCTCTCCAATTTGGAGATAAGGATGTCATGTGCCACATCAGAGGCCTTACAGAAGTCCATGTAGATGACATTGGTTGGTCTTTCCTTGTCAACTACTGCAGTCACTTCATCATAGAAGGCCACCAGATTGTACTTCCGTCTGGAGTAACTCACTAGCTCCCTATGAAATTAAATTGTTAAATTCTTGCCAATGTGAGAATCACAGCTCTGTACAGACACAAGATCGCAAACCACATCTCTTATTTATTTACCTCACTGAAAACTCAGCCTTCCGCAACCCTTTGCCTATTCTCTCAGATTCATATCTTAAAAAACTGCAATTAGTGAAAAATAGTTCTCTAAAGAAGACTACCATTACAGGGATTTTTTGCCTAGTTCAATAAGACATTATTTCTAATATAATTCAATGAGAATGAGATCAGGTGTAAAGTCGTTCTTAGGACTGGATCATGTAGGATTTTACTTAGGAGGAAATACACATTAATACAAATTGTCCAAAGGAAACAGAAGAATTCATTCAAGGAAATGCATGTGATTTGTTTCTGTAGTATTCAGTCTTAATTACTATATCCAAATGTAATCTTATTTATGAAGTTAAAAAAAAAGCCAATGTGATGATTTTCAGACTGAAGACCTTGAAATTGCACATCAGTTTTGCGTCTCATATACATGGACAGCAGCACAACATTGTTTAGCTCCACTTGCAATATCTGCAATTACAAGTGTAAAAACTCAGCTGTCAAACAAATTAAACTAAGCCTTGCTGCATAAAGCATGTTATTTAATCTCCACAATCTGTTTGCCACCCATTGAGATACAGCTACATTAATGCATTAAATTAAGTGATTTTATTTTACAGCTTGCATACAAATCAATACAGCAAGAGAGTGAATATTAACTAACCTAAGCCCTAATTAAAGAGCAATGAGATGCTGATGGCTGCTTTATCTTGATATTTGAAAGTTAGTTTTAAATTATTGCTGGAGATCAGGCACTCTTTCATACTCAGCCAGAATATGCAGGTATTTGCATTATTAAAATGCTATACCTCATATTAACAGTCTGGGCTAAGTATAAGTATATCCACGATAGGAACAGAAAGTCGTGCAGTCTTTTAATAAGCCCGTCAAAGATTATCTAATAAATATTATTTCATTTTATCTTATGTTTTCTCAAACAGCATAGCACACACCTTATTTGAATTTGAACAGAATTAGAATAATATATTACTGGTGCAATTATTGGTCACTCATTAGTATTTTTAAATTTTGCATGAATGCAGAGATAAAATTATGAGTTTTAAAAATCTCACAATGCAATTGTAAGTTATATATTTTTATTGTTTCAAAGGGAAGGTTAAATGAGCTTGTCACTTTTTAAATAACATTTTACTATCCTGCAGCTCCAAATGTGTTAGTTAAGGAAGCTGAAAGTCTCAGGGGTTTACTCATCTTAACTCTAAAGCGGAAGCTTTCTTTCCACCCTGATTAAGTAAAGTGCTTAAGTGTGTGCTAAATTTTTGTTGATAGCTTTTTGATTTGAGTGAAACTGTTTTGTTGATATTGCATGCATATCTCTTCTGCGAAATTGTTAATATATTTGTTCCCCTCCTAGAGATTTCTACTTCTTGAATTAAAGTCAAAAAATTGACAGATGAAAATGTGCTTTAGCTCTGTGCAAAACTAGTAAAGCCAAATTAAGACAGCCTGGCACATGGGATACCTTTTGCTGTATCCACATTCTTTAATGGCTTGCACAAACTTTAGGAGTTATGATGAATGGGACAGTTCACCAGCCTTTAGGGGTTTCAGACTCTGAAGAAAAGACGACATAAATTTGTTATACAGTTCACATTTATGACTATTTCTTTGCATCCTTCAGAGGTAGAAATGAGGGAGAGATTGTAAATGAAACTAGAAATCTGATTTTTGTGACCCTGAGTACTAGCACAGCCTTCAAATACTAATGCTTTGCTACAACCTTGAAGTCCCTTAGTTTCTGTTTATGCCACAGGTCCTAAGCTTGAGACTGAAGTCAAAGTTATGTAGCAAAAAACATCACTTCTAACCCTTTCTGGTTAGAAGTACACCTGTCTGAAGTTTTTACTATCATTTTCTTAATGTTTTTACAAGCTTAGTGACTCCTTCTAAGTAGAGTGCCAAAGTTAAATTTTTGAGGGAATCTTTATAAAGTTGGTGAAATTATGCTATGAGTCTTGTCCACTCTGCTACATCTTCATGCATTTCAGGTCCATGTACTCTTCCACAGGCCAAGTTCCTTCCGTACCTCTTAAGTCAACTTAAGCTGAAGAAACATCGCCATTCAGTTGGATGAGCAAAATAGGAGTTTCAGGATAGATATCTACCTGTAAAGGTGAATGGAAAGAGCACAGTCCTTCCTTTTCCATGATTTTTAAAAATGGTTTTATATTTTAATCAGGGAAAAGAATCATCTGTTCAGTAGTGTGAAGGCTACAGAACATAAATCAATAGTTTTACTGGTACCCCTATTCTTTTTCAAGTTACAATAGCAAATAGTTATTTTTACACAAGAACACCCTCTAGTCTCTCTTGATTTATAGTGATAAACTGACATACTATACATCTTTCAGAGTAAACAGCAGTCTTTCCTCAGGTTATCATTTTCTTGTCTCCTGTGAGAACTGAAGTTTCGTTTAATCTATTTTTTTCCCAGTTCAATCACATTTCACTTACATGTTAGTCCTAGTTCTGCCTTCATATGTATCCCAGGGTTGAGCTGAATACAAAGAAAATTTGTTTTATAACAAGCCTTTAATTAACAAAATCCAGAGAATTAGAGTTCTGAAACCAGTCTCTATGTGCATTTCATACATATTTTTTGCTAAAGAATGACTCAAAACATTGTACACTTTTGATGAAATCATGATGTCAATCTCAAACATCTCAAATGGGATCAGAATTTCTCCCATGCTGAACATGTAAAAAGAGTATTATGCTGATTTATTTCATCTACCACAATGATGATAGAAATGTTCACATTTGCATTGAATATGTCTATCTCTTGCTATCCCTTTTATCAAATCATATGTAAGGCCTCTATGTATTATCTGATCCAGTGACAGAAAACTAAATTATAATATATAGCTGTAAAAGAGAGAAAGAAAGTTTTTCATAATTCATCATATTTATTTATTATTTATTTTTTTATTGTACCTCAGTGTTAGATTCCTGAATTTTTGAATGGAATCTCTACTGTATTTGACAGTGGAGAGAGGGGGATAGAGAGAGAATAAGGGCAAGAGAAAGAGGGAGGGAAAGAGAGAAAGTGAAAGAGTTAGTTTTGAGTAATGCTTGCAGTGTTGCACACAGAAATTTCTTCAAGATCGATGTTTTTGTAACAGTTTACCTCTACAGCTTTGATTACACTTAGTTTGTGAACTCTAGCATTACAGTAGTGTACCATATTTATTTGTTATTTGTTCAAGAAACCTAACCGAAATGAATGAAGATCAGTTCTAGGATCTGGTCACTGGGGGAAGGCTGGGTGACTCCAGAGTGAACTTCTCTCTCCCTGGCTGCACATGGATAACAGGGGACCCAGCTGGCAGCTGTGCCAGCCCAGAGCAGGGCACTTGTTTTTCCCCATCAGCTCCTCTGGCTGCCCTGACAAAGAAGTGATGAACTTT
Source organism: Anseranas semipalmata (assembly GCA_013399115.1). Taxonomy (NCBI): domain Eukaryota; kingdom Metazoa; phylum Chordata; class Aves; order Anseriformes; family Anseranatidae; genus Anseranas; species Anseranas semipalmata. The sequence goes on from VXAA01005615.1 coordinate 66,590, forward strand.
CCTTCTGAGTATGATTCAGAGGGTGCAGGTGAAGAGCCAGCGCAGTGTTCTGCCTGCTGAGGAGTCTTGGCAACTTTCTGATGTGTGAGCAGGGGGACAAGGCTGCGTTTGTTGCTTCTCAAAATGTTACAGGGAGGGAGGAGTCTCAGCTGCAAAAATCTTTCCTCACAGCATATTTTCTCCATGCATCAGAAATAGAGAGGACCTGGGATACAGAAGAGGGCTGGTCTTTTCGACTTTGCTTTCACTTTGGAACTGTGATTTTAGAGCAAATCCAGTTCTGAGGATTAAGGGTCACTTAGTCAACAAGTTTCCCTTTCTGGCTCTCACATAGCTTTTCTTCAGTGTTTCCATGGTTTATAGGAAGAGGAAAAAGTCTGTTATTTAAACATAAATTAGGTTTTGAAACGAAAGTGAGAAGAAAAGAATCATGTAAGCAATGAGTGTGTGGCAGTGTATGTAGAAAGATGACAAATTTTAATTGTCTGTCTATTACAGGATCTCCAATTTTTCACCTCACTTTCCATAATGCTAGGTATGCCTAGAAACTTTTATCCCCTCTTTCACCCTGTAATATAAATTGCCTGGCAAGGAATGATAGCCACCATAAAATGTCCTAAGACTCTGCTTAACATTTTTAATAGCAAACAATTTCATTTGAAATAAAAAGAGTTGTCAAAGTATAATGAGCATTTCCCACATGCTTGGATTGTATTTCACTGGGAAGCCAGTAGTGTCTTTCTTGTATTAATTAAAGAGCATTTCCTTCCACCATGCCACCATGTTTTAGTAAAATGTATTGGAAGACTTTTTTTGGTCTGCAAATCGTCACCTTCGAATGCAAAGAATCTATGACATTTCCATGATGATATCTAATTGTTCCAGATTAATAAGAAAATATGACGAATTTATTTTCATGAGATATGACTTAAACAGTAGCTAATGCTACTGTTAATTAAGCTATTTTCCAGAATAGCCTATTCCTTATACCCTGTACAGTTTTTCTGATCTACTCTGGAGTCTAAGCAATAATCTTTTATCTACCAAATGACTGAAAAGAAAATAGGACATAGCATAGGCAAGTAAAAGTGAGATGTCTTGCCATATGCCTTGTTATTTTCTCTCAAAAGTAATTCCAGTATGAAATGAGAAGCGAATGCCAACAGACACAGAGTCAGCCATAGTGCCCTCCCTATCTTTGAAGCATTGCTTTGCTTCACTTAAGAAAGGGAGAGCGCTGTGCAGTGGTGCCTCTGCCATTGTCTTTAGGGTCATCACATTGCCTCTGTATCACCCAAGTGACTGTGAGTTCTGGTGTGCTGCAGTCTATCTGATTACCAGCACAGCACAGCCAACACTGACAGATGACGTGTCCTCACTGAGCTCATCAGAAGTCATAAGGTCAGGAAAGCAAAATAAAAATTCCGGTTGTTAATTCAAGCAGAACCTTATTTTTGCTGTCTAAATGGTTGAAACATCCTTTCTTAGCAGACCTTTTCATATAACATGAAATGTCATCAATACTGAAGAGAAAAACAAATACAATTATTATTGGACTATTCTGTAGTTGCATGTGAGGAAAATTATTGAGCTGCATAGGACAGCTGATGATACAGAGAAACTGTCAGGGACACGGAATATTTAACCACAATTAAGAGATTTATATATGGTGAATTTGACACTTTTTGTTTCCCCTATTATTGCCATTTATCCCCATGTCATATGACCAGCCATAATGTTGAACAGATGACATCCAGAGAACAGTTAAGTAGCCAGCAATACTAGAATAAACAGATAGATCAGTGCAGAAAAGTTATTAAAGTATATAGTAAACTAGTATTGTATTAAATATAACAGTCTATAACATTACAAAAAAATTATATACAAAATTTTAGAGATTTGTAGAATAGTAATAAGTATAACCTGAGGCAGTATGTGAGGCACTGTTTCCTTAGAAGAGATAACTGGAAGGTTATAAATGTATGCAATAAACTGTCATATGGTAAGGCTCTGTATTCATCTGATGATTTTTACTACTTATTTATATTCAGGCTATCAAGATCTGCAAAGCAGAATATGTTAAATAACTAAAAACAACGACACAAAAATAAATAGAAATTGCCTTGCATTTTCTTTCAACTGAAATGAAAGACAAACATGCCATTTCAAAGAGTTGGGAGGTCTGTCTAATGTAGCAGGCTTTTGAACATCTGTATAATAAAGAATTCAAGCAGCCTGACAAGTCTTTGTTCTGCTGAAAGTCAAGATATGGTCCTGGATTTGATCCCTGAGGTCATTCACTGAGGAACCAAGCTCCTCCTGGGCGTTCTGTACAGAGGTTACATTCTGACCGGGTGTCAGGCATGGTGTACTGGCATGCACAATTATGCACACATTGTGTAGGTAAAAGCGTCCAGAGCTAGTCTGTTAGAAACTGGCTACATATTTAAGCAAAACAGAAATTGTAGAAAACCAAGAGAAATCTTTTGAATCAAATTTTTAAAGTGTTAGAAGACCACTGATGGGCAGCTTTGCTGGTGAAGGGCAATCCAGCCTTCCTCTCCTGATTAAGGGGGTGACTTCAGACAGCTAAGGGACTTAGGATCTAGTCTGAGCTAGGTACCAGGGCTCACTCCAAACACCAGTAAAAATAACTGAGTGAATCATTCACCAGACTTTAGGCACCTGAAAGTTATGAGTTTAAACTTTTTGTCTAGTCTTTTATTGTTGATAAAAAGAAATAGATGCCACTTAAAGTAAACGTCTCAGACTTACCAAAGGATATCTTGATAACAAATGCATTCTACTTTAGTCTTGTATTATGGAGCTGAAAAAAGATCAGAGAAGAGTAATTCTAGAGCAAAATGAAATTGTATGAAATTATATTCAGGAGCTTCTGTTAAATTTCCAGAGCGGTCTCATGCCTTTAAAATACACGAACGTGTTAATTTTAATATTCTTTCATACAATGTGTAACTGTAGGACAGAATAAGCTAGTCTTGTTCTTTGGATCTTACCTTGCAGGTGTAGGGTATTTTCATAGCCCTGTCAGCTTCGCATTTTAAAGATGTTGTCAATTATAAATTTTACGGCTCCTCTTTACTTTCTCTGCATCATGAACTCTAGTCAGATCGGTCAGAAGCCTGAGGGTCACCGACTCAAAAGAAAATTAAAGTGGTAACTTATAATGTACTTCTGGTATCATAGTTTCTGACAGACCTGCTAAAGTATTTGTTTGTTTGTTTGTTTTGTTTTGTTTTGTTTGTTTCTATTCTTCCCATTATCTTCAGTCCTTTTATGTTGCTATTATGTTTATTGAGGGTTTTATAAAACTGTTAGGTCTTGGGTGAGACATAATTCCTGATCACAGAGAATGTCCAAGCCCATGGCATGGCCCAAAAGGATCAGTTTAAGAATTTTTACTTTATTGGAAAGGTGTTTCCAAATTCCTATGCTGCCTTTTCTCATGGTAACAGAGTTCCTTTCTGTACATCCTGTCAATGGCAAAATCCAACTGAGAGCAACATTGGGTTTCCATAGCAATGTGGTATAGCAAAGTGGCCTTTGGCTATTCAAATCCATCTTTTTCAGTTGTTACTGCTTTGACCTTCAATGTGGGAAGGTCCATGCACTATTCTTAAGTTGTGATTGTTGAACCCTATGGACTGTCTATGAGTGGCAGCTCCTCTGTGTGAAAGGACATTATCAGGCCTAACTCAGAGTAGCAAAGAGCAATTGAGCCCCCTTTATAAGACCTGGTGTTAAAAACCCTATCTTACAACTGCAACTGATAAAAGCTGTCCCTTTATCAATCATACAAAATGTTTAACAAAACTTGACAGGCTAAAAAGAGTTCTGCTTTAAACCTTGCCTTTCTCCTGCAGTCACCCTTGTCCCTTTGATGAGCCTTTAACTGCCACAAAACTGCTGGACAAGTTATATTTAGCATTTCAAGTCAGGCAATGGATGTGTGACACAGTAGTAGTATATAATTTAATAGTGTGCTTGCTCTGCTTGTTCCATATACAGCTGAGGCTGTCTTTCAGAGAAAACAACTGATAATCAAGTGCCTCACTTTTGTGGTGCTCCATATGAAACAGTTGGGTGGAGCCAGTGTGGACCATAACATGTGGACCATTGATGTCATAGGAACTATTCTCCTTGACATCAGGAAAATAAATATTGTACCCTCAAATGGCACTAAGCATGAAAAAAATTAGGCAGATACATTGAATGAATCAGTTTCAGACTTATGACTACCTTTAAAAATTGCAGAACAGTGGGATATGGAACACCTGTTTGACAGTAAATGTACAGTTGAAAGTACACTCAAGTTTTCATAGACTTTTTTCTTTTGAAAAATTAAATATTTCACAATCCTCACTAGTTTAATAATAAAGAAATAAGAAGAAAAGATCTAGTTTTCATTCAAATCCAATGGTTACATCAGGTTATGGAGTAATGTGTCACTCCACGTACTGTTAGTGACAATATGACATAACTCATTTTGGCATAAAGCAATTCAATAAAAACCCTTCAGGATTTATCCTTGCTGGAATTGGATATATTTGCAGATTTAACCCTTGACCAAAAAGTGAGGAACTTGCCCTAGTAGGCCTGCAGAGCTGGTGGGTAGCAATAAAACCCTAATTGTCAAAAGAAAGGGGACATTTCCTGGAGCACAGAAAACACCCACGAAGACAGGTGATGATAATTAAAACAGACTGGACATCAGAACTTAGGCCATAATTTTTAGCTCAACATTTATGTGGCAAAGGCTGTAGTTCCAGTTACTATGTTAGCAGCATCAGGTAGTTATGAATTTACTGGGAGAAGTTAAGTGGGTTAAGAATGGTAGATACATATATTCTGTAAAACCAAGATTGAAAACATTTTCCTCAGAAATACTGAAAACACAGAAATTGAACCAGAGAAGTAAGTTAAAAAGTTCAGAGGAGAAAGGAGATGAAAATGGAATCATTGTTCGGATATTTTACAGGAACAAAAGCAGTGATGATGAATAATCAGTCATAGCTTTGTGAAGAGAAATTTTTGTGCCATTTTGATTTGTAACCTATGAATCATCATGAAAATTTCTAATGTGTCACACATGCAGAGTAACTGTATGTGAGATAGGTACCAGAAAAGAGAAACCAGCATATAGAAATCCAGGTGATTACAGCTGGAGCAAGAATTTTGACTGTATAGACAGAAAATGAAGATAAATTATTATTTCAGGTTATTGTGGACCAGAAGCACACTGTTTACATACAGTAAATTCAAAGAGATGAAAACAGTTGAAGATTTTCACAAGTTATAGGTCTGTTTGACAAAGAAATCAATGTTGCCAGGGGTGAAAATAGGAAGCCTTTGGTAACATTTGGAAAATCTTGACTTTGTCAAAGCCTGCTAACTCACATTTTAGTTTTCTCTGCCTCTTTAGACCATAACTGAGTATGAAGAACTAAAATGTTTTTCTTTGGATCTGCCTATTTTAATGTTCTCCTTTACCTTCTTTCTTGTATTTGAGGGGAAGATAAGTTCTTTAAAATGCTTTACAGCTTTTTATCAATGCCTTCTTCATTCCTGTCTTGCCTTTAGGAGTGTCTTTAATTTCACCAGTTTCATATGCATATTGAAAACATGTTATATGCAATCTTTATGCACTGATTGTGATGCTCTCAACATATGTGGACATTTAGATAGCTCTGTTGCATCTACTGCCAGTTAAATTTGATTTTTTTTTTTTTTTTGCTGGCTCAAAGACACCAATTTTAATTATATTTTTATAAAGATCATCTGGATATTGTCACCCTTATGTGTATCTTCCAGTTTATGACAAAAATGGAGCCAAACAGATAAATGGCATCTTGTCTGATGTGCTAAGGGCTATCTGCCTTTGCCAGAAGAGGTAACATTATGGAGGGGTGACATCCTACACTGGAGTTGATTTGAATTTTTTCATCCCTTTTAAAATTGGTAATATATATATATATATATATATTTCATTAAAACTCTGTAATTATTAACAAGGGCAGAAGTAAAAGAGGAAATCCGGGATTCTTGATCTTACCCTGTGTACTGGAGGAAAAAAAAAAATATATATATATATTGGTTTATCAAACCATGTGATGTCCACAGTAGTATGGCTTGGATTCTCTCTGTCTACCTAGTTACCTTAATTAAATCTTGATTCCTTTCTTTTTTCACTTTCATCCATCTTTTTTTTTTTTTTTT
>VXAA01005618.1:0-18256 GCA_013399115.1 Anseranas semipalmata
GGGGAAGTGGAGGGGCAGGCGCTGACCTCTTCTCTATGGTGACCAGCGACAGGACCCATGGGAATGGAGTCAAGCTGCGACAGGGGAGGTTCAGGTTGTATATCAGGAAGAGGTTCTTCACTGAGAGGGTGGTCACACACTGGAACAAGCTCCCCAGGGACATAGTCACAACACCAAGCCTGTCAGAGTTTAAGAAGCCTTTGGACTATGCTCTCAGACACATGGTCTGAATTCTGATTTTGGGTAGACCTGTGTGGAGCCAGGAGTTGGACTTGATGATCCTTGTGGGTCCCTTCCAACTCGGGATATTTTATGATTCTATGATTCTACTAAGCGGGAGCTAACAAACATCTTGTCATCAGAGGACTTGTGAGAAGCCTATCTGGCAGCTCCTTCCAAGGTCCTGGGAATATGCTAGCAATAGAGGTGCCACAGCAGCCTCTAGAGCCCTGGGAACATGTCAAAGGTACCTAGACGGAAAGAGCTAATGTAATGATTTGAATTACCAGAGCTATTTCAAGCCTTGTTCTAAACTGCAGTCTAAAAGATCTTAACTGTCTACTACTACTACTACTTCTGATTCTCTGTTTTGCAACATACCAATATTATCAGATTTGGAATAAATAAATAGACCCCACACCTTTCACTGTAATCACACACTTTGTTTTGATCTATTTGAAAGCCCTGAAAAAAATCTGGCAAAACTCACTTAAATTACTTCCCCTTTCTCTATTATTTAAGGAGTAAGATAAGGTCAACAATTTGAATTCAAGCAATTTGAATTTTGAAATTTTGAATTTCAATTTTTTAAATTGAAAGCTAAGACAATATAACACTATTGTACTCATTCCACATTTAAGATATTACTGACCAACATGAAACAGATCAGTCTGTAGGCAACATTTTAGTAAAAGATACCATACAGTCTAGTAAATTTCAGACTGTCTCAAAAGCAGATTTAAAAGCATCGGTGCAGGCAATCCCCATCCACATTGAATAAAAGTAGTTTTAAGCATTCTGAAACTAATTCCCAACAAGAAAAGAAAAAATAAGTCATTAGATGAAATGTTTACATTTTAATGATTTTTTTCTAAGATCATTCAACCCTTCCTCTGCCTACACCAATATGCAAATTATTTCTTCCACAAAAGAAATCAAATAGGCATTTTCAAATCCAAAGCTAAGGCTTACTATGAGTGCTGTTAGAAAAAGCAGGAATGCTACCAAAAGTATATATTTTAATCAAAAAGTACAAGAACATAAATCTGTCAGCCTTCTGACTTGAATGTCCCTGCTTGAAGATTTCATATATTAGATCGAATTAACTACCTATGCTTGGTAAGTGTATGTGGATACTTTTCCTAGAAAGTGCCTGTGTTCGAATGTCAGTTAGCTTAACGTACCAGCTTAACAGTTACTCCCCAAAGTGTAATTCTACTGAGATTTACACTAAAATTATTATCTTCAAGATGAGTAGTCAGATTTAACATATTGACACCATCTAGGGCAGGGTTTGAGGCAGCACCTTTTGAGCTCTCTTGGGGATGGTGCCATTCGTAGGTAGAGGTAGAACCACCTCAGGGTTGCCCTAACCCAGTGCCCGGGCAGTGTTCCCCACCTCCCAGGTTACAGAAAACAGCCTGAGACATACGCAGTCCACACTTCAAACCCAAAGTAGGTTACCATGGCTATTTTGTCATTACAATAAACATTACAGTGAGGAGTTCGCAGTCTTTTGATCCATTCCAGTGCTGCATTGTCCTTTCCATTTCAGATTTTCCTACCGTTTCAACCAAGTTCTACTGTAATGTAAGCCTGTTTATTACTTTTGTATATTCTCCTATTATGCTCTATACCTATTGAGCAAAAATATAATAGCAACTACTATAAGGCCCAGATATAAAAATGTAAATTACTTCTTTATGGAAGTCTTCTTCATAGTGAATACTGTCGGGCCTGTCTTCTCAAGAGGAAAAATTCATCTCTCTTTTCTTAAGTACTATTATATGAATAGCTGATTATTTTCTTTCCCTTGATTTCCCTTTCACTGCTTCAACTCTCCCTAGAAGTTCATCACGCAAGAAGGAATCCAGTTTCCTTAGCTATGTAACCTCTGGGATTCTGAGTAGATTAGCTCCACATCTAGCAGTCTACTCATGAGCAAAGTCTATTTACTTTCTCACCTGAACAAAGTATCACAGCTCTCAGTTTTATTATTTTAGAAAACATGCTGTTGGTTTTCATTTATTATTTAATTTGAATCTTTTCATTGTTGTTTTAGATGCTGCTAGTGATCTTGTATTAAACTACCCGAATCTTCTACTTCAAAACTGTACTGTTTTCTTACTTCACAGTGAAACTGAGAATCCAGAAAGTGTCACGAGGCTTTTTATCCTCCAAATACTGTTTTCATTCAAATGCTTTTTTTTTTTTCTTCAGAATTTGTAACTTTTTTTTTCCTTGGAGTAAGGGGACTCATGTTGTTAGTGAAGAGGCAAAAACTTCACACACTTGTCATACCATTATACTGATCATAAAATAAATGACCCAAGAAATAACTACTTACTTAAATAACTACTTACTATGATCTTGATCAAGGTTTGTACTTTGAAAAAGCTTTGCAAGAATGTTACAAACACCACTTCATCCTTCCATTTTAAAAATACTGTGTTTTGGAGATAAATGTGTAAGTTTTTTTAATAATACATTGCAGTACCACATAGGATTGTACAATAGGCAGTGACAAATAGTTATTTCATCTGAAACAGTATGAAGGCATTTTAGGGAAGGAAAGTATAATTGCTTATATTAAAATCTCAGCCAGCATATTTTATTAATATCCAAAACTACTTTCTAGATGCAAGGATAGCAACAATTCATAGCTAAACGTGGAAGCTTCCAAAACTCTCTCATAAAACGTTTAAGTTGTAAATATCTTGAAACAAAAGATTTTCTTTTTTAAAATATTTTAAGATCCTAAGAAATTAAAAGCAATATTTTCTATTCACTCAACCAAGAAATGTCTGGTTAAAGTGTTCTGGTGTCTTATTGACAGCCCTGTGATCTCAGATTCTAAAAGATATCAGATATTCACAGCATAGAAACACAGCCTTATTTTATGGATAAAGACTAAGTTAATCTCACCTGGAAAACAGCAAGGCAAGAAACTGACACTCACCTGAGCAAGGAATTTGACATTATTTTACAAAATGTTGATAGTAAAATATGACAACGTGATCCATAAATACATAAGAATTTTCTCACTGGAATGTATGGCAGAAGTATTTTTTCCAATATACAACACTCAGATATTTTCAGAAATAGTAGCTAGATGAAATAATCACAGGGAACAGCAGATGAACAATAGGATATTTAGACTTCTTTTTTTTGTCTTCCTGTGATTCTCTTTCCAGCTGACCTTCCACCTTGGCAAAACTTCCAGTTTCTCTGATGTACAGATTCATTAGCATAGAAGTGGATAATGCGCTTTTAACATACAACTTCCTGATTCTGCTCAAGCTGTAGTCATGGTTCACCCTGTAGAGTGTTTTCAAGAGCATTTATAAATGTACATTGGTACTTGACAATAAATTGCAAAATTTGTAGCAACTTCCTGTCAATGTGATGCAAAACAACTTCCATAAGATAACTTATGACAGAAATATCTCCTAATTCTGTTCTATGGATTTCAGAGCTCCTACATAAGCTCTTAGTTTCCAAGACTGCACCAAAACCTCATTACTAGTATTCTACAGCAGCACCTTCCAATTCTCACACAAAATCCAAGTATTGACAGTCTTCCTCTTAGGACACTCTTCCAACACTTAATTATTAACACTCACAGAAGAAACAGAATAATTTCTTGGATAAACAAAACTGTGAATGCAGACTAATCTTTTCATGCATAAACAGTGGAAAAGCTGAGCACCGAGTTCAACAGGGAAAACAGACTTGTGGAGAAAATTTATCTTCTTTTTCCTTTTCTTCATGGAAAACACTGTTGATAGCAAATAGTGATCAGCAGGGTGAAGGCACACCTAGCACTAAGCTTGAGGCTGACCTAGGCAACAACCTCTGTATAGGCTTTCAGGTAGCAAGGATGCTGTGCACCCAGATGATAAAATGTCATTCAGCTATAGGCTGTCATGTTGACAGAGAGCACAGAGGATTCAATCCTCTTCCAAAAAGGGAATGAAAGTGCAGCCAAAGCCTGAAAGGGGGCAAAACCCTCTTGTGGCTAGAAGTAGGACCAGGGCACAGGTTGAAAATGGCAGAGTAAGAAGAGAAAGGATAGTCCCTTCCTTAGATGGTCACTTGGTACACAGTACAAGTAAGTATTTTAACATAAAGGGTGTTATATGAGGCTGACAAAAATCCAGATCTACCTTCAGAAAATCCTGTACTCCAGAAGTTTGCTTCCTACATGGAGCTGATAAGTTTGCAGTTCCAGCCATTCCCCTTCCTCTCAGATTCTTGGGCTGACATGGACTTTTCTTAAATGGCCTCAGTCAATCAAAACACTCACTTTCTCAAAACTAGCAAAATAGCTGGGCTCTCTGGAGAAATTCTTACTAAAGTTTTGTTGTGCCTCATAGGAGCAAAGACCATTAACTTGGTTGAATCATACCAAATTTTTTGTGAAAATCCTTTGACACATGACACTGTCCACAAGGGAAAACTTTGAAACCCGTTTGAATTATGAATTAAGATAGATTCCAATACAAATATCTGGAAAGAATATAATATCTGGAATATAAAAATTAAATATATTAAATTAAAATAAAAAATATTAAAAATATAATATCTGGAAGGCTTTTTTTTTTTTTTAGGGAAATAAAGCATGATCTGCCATTCTATTGTTAAATTTTAATCTAGTCATTTATTTTCCACGGACATGGAAAACTCAAGTAACCACCCGCTGCTGGGCACTTGTATATTGTTTCGTTCATATGCTTGAAACAAATGTACATCAAGAGACCACCACTGTACTGCACAACACGTTTATTTTCCTTACTGTGGTTTGCAAGTCAATTTGCTGCATTTATCACATAAAGCAAGTCTTTTGCAAAGACCTCCCAACAGATTTATTGGAAATCTTTCATAAGGCTTTACTCCAGCCAGACAAAAGTCTAGTATTTACTGGTGCTTAGTGACATTTTACCTTGTTTATGTAGAATGCTTGGGACTGGAAAAAAGCTTGTTCCTCTTTTGCGACAGCATGCATGCTTCATGTTTCAGGAAAACAGAAAAGGGTGCCTGTTCCAGGCACTTGGTGTACTACTACACCATTATCTGTCTCTTCACACCAAGAGAAAGGAGCCAGTTCTAGGTAGGAAGCTTACAGCTGTTGCTCACAGTATTCCCAGTGATCAACCCAGAAAAGGTAAAACTTCTAACTTATTTCCTAAGGATTTATATTGTTCATTTGGGAGGGGAAAAAAGAAAAAGGGGGGACAGGGAGGAAAAACCTGCAAAAGATTTGGCAGAACTGCTGGAATCCTACCATGGNGTGAATTGCTTCCTCAATAAACCCATTTAAAAGAAAAGGGAACACTTTCATCAATAAACCTTCACTACCATGACTTGGTTGCTCATAACTGGTTGCCCAGGCACCAATACATGCTGGGGGCCACCCAGCTGGAAAGCAGCTCTGCAGAAAAGGCACCTAGAACATAAGTCAGCAACGTGCCTTTGCTGCTAAGAAGGCTAACAGTTTTCTTGGATGCATTAGACAAACTATCACCAGCAGGTCAAGAGACATGATCCTTCCACTTTACTCAGCATTGGTGAGGCCACACGTGGAGTAATGTTTCCAGTTCTCCCCAATACAAGAGAGACCTGGACANAGGAAAAACCTGCAAAAGATTTGGCAGAACTGCTGGAATCCTACCATGGCCAGAAACTTTATTTTATACTTGAAAACCCCAGTCATGAATGGATGACTTCTCATTTCAATCCTACTTGTTCTTTATAATTTCCTGTCATTCTCATGTAGAANTACTTGGGGGAAATCTTATCAATGCATATAAACACCTTAAGAGAAGGTGCAAAGAGGACATAGCCATGCTCTTTTCGGTGGTGCCCAGTGACGGGAAAACAGGCAATGGGCACAAACTGGAACACTAGAGGTTCCTTCTGAACATCAGGAAGCACTTCTTTACTGCGAGGGTAACCGAGCACTGCCACAGGTTACCCAGAGAGGTTGTGGAATCTTCCTCCTTGGAGATCTTCAAAAACAAACAAACAAACAAAACACCTGGACATGGTCCTGGGCAACCTGCTCTAGGTGTCCCTGCTTGAGCAGGGGGTTTGGACCAGATGACCTCCAGAGATCCCTTCCAACCTTAACCATTCTATCATTCTGTGATTAGCCTCCAAGACATATTTATCTAAATTAGGCCAAGATAATTCCATAGAAATTTGAGATGAGGAAGGTGTTCATAATGCCTTACAGGACACCTCATGTTTTCCCTATGCGTTTCTGTAAAACAACTCAAAAAAACTTCTAGCTAATACAATGTAGGTGTTAGCAAGATAAATGAAAGGCAGCATGTTTCAGCTACTGGAGAGAAACACTGTCACTACTAATTGCACTGAGCCTTCCAGATAGCCAAAGACTCTACTTGAGTAACCACCCCAATGCTATTCACCATCCTAGTTTTAATCACATTCATTTTCTCTGCACCTAAATTCAAGTTTCTTAAAATGACAGCCAATCTCTATGAAAATACAAACTTAAAGAACAAGTAAGGCATTACCGGGCATACACACTTATTTTTTAAACAGAATAATAAGTGATTAGGCCATAGGAAAAGGGAAAGGAGATACCTGTGAACTATTAAAACCTACCTGACTGAGAAAGAAATAGTTTAGCTCAACTCAATCACGTGTTCTGCTATTAGAGGTTAATATGAATCTATACCCCATTTTACTCCTCCATTGTGTAATCATTAGCCTTGCTACCCTTCCAATTAAGTTCCAGTCAATTATACTAACACTGAATAATATTTATTCTTGCTACTAGTGGTGGCTGGTAAAACATGACTGCATAACCTTTACAGGGTCTAGACGACTTTACACCACTGCCTTGCCACCCCCACAATTTGAATTCTGTGGACTTCATGGTTGTTGCAGGCGACACTAGAACACTAAACTAAAGGTTTCTGTTATCAAAATAGGCAAACTCATAAAATACTAATAAAGCCTAAAAATGGACACAAAGTAGACAGTTCTAGTGAACCAGCCACAAACACGAGCATTGAAGGTAGATTAAATATGGCATTTTCAGAGCCAGGATAAACGCTGAAGAGTTTATGGGAGATCTGTGAAGAATTTGGAGACAAGGTGACATATTTGATGACTTAGTGTATTGTATTTTTAAGAGAGAGAGAGGTTCAAAAGAAGTTATGTAATACACTGTTTAAATGACAGAATAAAGATGAGATTTGGGGGTTATTACCAGTAGAGGTACTCTATGCAGCATGCATGAGCTGTTTGTGCTCAAGTCTAAACTTCCAAACACTTCCAAAGAATCATGCCTGTTGTCAGGAATAGACTTTCACACAATACCCGATTCATGCTACTGAAGAAGAGGTCAGTATATTCTTGTGGAGAATGGAAATTTCACATCCATAGAGACAGAATGTGAATTTCCAGCTGTGTTGAAAAGCAGTCAGGAACTGTATAGCTATTAATCCACATTACCAAACAGCATTTTTGGCAGGAGTTGCAGAAAAACTTGCATTAGGGTTACAGATCATATGCTGCAGTGAAAACAGTTGAGAAGTAAAGACGTATTTAGAAGAAATGGCTATAAAGAGCTGTTAATTAACATCACAATTCCTTCAGTGAAGCTACAGAACAGCTGTCTACATAAAACAGACAAAAAAGCATGGCTTTAAGGGATTTCTGGTAACTTACCTGCTCATCTGTATTAAATGGACAATTGTTTAGATGGACAAGAAAGTTCTTTTCCTCCATGTTTATACAACAGGCAGCCCTATGACTGTAGCTTCTGGGTTCCATTACAGTACTATTCACATTAGTGGATTTAGGTTATTGTATTCAAGTCCCAAGTGAGTAACAACAATAATGTACTTTTGACATTAGGCAGGTCAGTTTTCCCCATTTTGATAAAGGATAAACATGACTAACTATTAGAAAATGAGATGTTCTGCACTTTGAACTAATACACCTTCACCACTGAAAGAGGCGGGGGCAGAGGGAGAAAGGAATATTTTGTATTACCCTAACAACTCTGATATGCCTAAGTGACATAGCAAAGTATTAAATACAAATAGAAAAATTTGAAAGAAATAAGAGAAGTAACCATATAATCATAAACAGTCAAAAGCTTCACTGGCTAGTCTTAAGAAAGTTCTCCTCCTATAACCAGCACTCTTCTAAAACAGACTGCTGCTACACATGTAGACTGGCTTTAGCTAAGAACAAAAAAAGAGTACATACCCCACTACTGTTCTTATTTTTAGTCTTTGCTCACCAGAAACACTAATGCTAGGGGGTTCTCCACTGTGAACTGCTGTGCAGATGTAGCATACTTCATGCTGCTGTGTGATGTGGTACTCATATACACACCACATAACATTAGTGCTGGAAGAAACTAAGACTTGGAAAGATTATGCCAACCATTACAAAACTTTGATAGTGAAGGACCCCACTATCGCAAAAGTACCCTGCTATCCCTGCTTATACTTCTCTCCATACTATCTGGAGAATACAGAGGGCCAGCTTGTGTAAGTATGGTAATATCCCAGATACTTTTGTTTTTTCCACTACTTTCCCAAGGCTCCCAGTCATTTGGATTCTGGGAAGGAAAGTATTTGAAAACCCACCTCCAGAAGATCCCTACTTAATGCTGGATCTCTTTTATATCTCCTCTGATTGCCCCAGTCATTTGGCCAAAAGAACAGTAGGGCAGGGAGTCCTGTAAAAGGAGTAGAGAACTCACTTGCTATACAGTTAATCAGGATGTAAAATCTAGCTAATGATGGCAAGATTACTTTGGAAAGTAAATCACATTACTGTACTATGCATTGCAATAAGTGGGATGCAACTTTTACATGTTACAGAAACTTCTTTAGCTCAAGTGAAATGAACATTATTCTCCCAACACAGAGGGACTACTGGTTCAACTGCATGCTTCCTGTTCACATAACCTAATTGTTATTATTCCATGATCCCATCATTATTTATGACACCTTTCCTTTTGTGCCTCTTTACTGCATGAATATGTCAAAACCGACTTGTAGAAATTAGCTATTAGCATCTAAAAGTTACATAACCTCAATTTACTTAGATGACAATGCAGTCTAAGGAAAAAAGATAGGATGACTAATATGAAATGGAATAACACGCAAGTAAAAATCTCATATGTGGGCTCAAATTATGGAAAAAAGTAAATGGAGGATTAGTCATTAATGCCACTTGCTAAAGCAATAGCAATTATAAAATCTATCTTGACAGACTAACGGAAAATAAAAATTGTTCCGTAAATTCACAGAGCTATTCCACAAGCTAGGATAGAACCAAATGCAGGTCTTAGAAAATTACTTTATTCATAATAAGTATCAAATGGACCATCAGGAAATGTTTTGACTGCTAAATGAATAGATACTTCCCAATCACTAGCTCCCCAAATGAAATATCAATATTTTATGCAAATGGACCAATACAGATGATTACAAAAGAGCAATGCTTTATTTCTAAAACATGAACTGGCCTGGTGTTAACTTGTATGTAACACAATCAGCTTGGTAAGGCATGCCTCCAAAAACAAACAATCCCTGTGCTGTTGCCCTGTCCCCCTCCCAAAAAATAACAACAGAAAACAGCAAACAAAACAAAACCGATAACCAGTTCTTTATGTGACAGCTATGTTTGAAACTTAAAATAAATAAATAAATAAAGCTCTACTCAGCATTCATAATATCCCAGTATCATTTTAATTGTAGCAAACAGGTAGGGTTGAACAACAAACTTCTCGCTGAACCAAGGAGGTGCGATCAGGGAAAGCAACAAAAATATCCCCCTGAACTGTGGCAGTAAGTCCAGGAACTACTGTCATCTGACTTAAGTTTTTTTCCATTGCTCTCTGAATGTTATTGATTCATGAAGTAAGGTCAAAGAGGTCTTCAGAAAATCATCTGAAATTGACTGCTTTTTCCTTATCTGATCCAAAAAACTTTCATATTTTGTACTTTGGAAGCAAGTCCATAAATGTCAATCAGTATTTTCTTAAACACCATTCTCTTCTGCAACCTCCTTACATATTATGACATATCCTTGCTTTACTTTTTTGTTTTCTATCAGGTACATGTAAGAGTTTGAGGGCAATTGCTCCTTTTCCTAGATATTAATGAGCTCCACCAAGAAAAAGCTTGGCATTCTGACGAAACATACATAATACAGAGCTACTTTCACCACTTGGTGACATTTTTGGGTGGAACCTATTTAAAGACTCCTTAGGTTCTCCCAAATAATAGGGTTAATGATCTGTCCCTTCTAATCTACAATGCATTAATTCATTAAGTCTGTCAGCAGTAGTACAGAAACAGATACTGTCTTGCTGTATTATTATTTTTTTTTCTGTATTCTTTTGATGGGAAGCATTGTCTAGATGCTGGCATGACCTTTCTGGAGTATTTGGTTTGGAACAAATATTGCCTGTCTTGGTTACGAGGTTTGTCCAATATGCAGAAGTGACTAGAAAAAGCATAACATCTGCTAAAGCAATAAATCCCATGAGGCTGCCACAGGAAGAAGTCTTTACCTTTAGTGAAAGAAAAATCTTCCTTTTTAAAAGATAAATAGCAGATTTTTCTCTTTAACAACTTGTCCTGTACTGAATGGTTTCCTTCAGTTTCAGGTTCAAAATGTCTCCCATACATCAAATTCACTCATTGAGCATTAGTAATAATACTTCTAGTGTAGTCTGCCCCTTTAGTTGCTGATTTGCAACACATATAGATAGCTCAGAGAAAGCCTTGTCAAACCCATCATTTAAAGAAGAAAATATCTTGTCCTTGTAAGTCACCATTACCAATATACAGTTTCTAAATGATAAATCCCACTAGCTGCTGTTCATGGAGGAACACTTAAATGGCTACTTGAAGACCCAACCTGTTATTATAAGGTATGGTTTACTCAGGATTAAAATACTGATTTATGGTCTGTTCCTGTATAAGCAGTCTTAGGCAGAACTTTTCAGTAATCTTTCCAGATTCCCGCTTCTATTTATGCTCTTATGATTCTTAGGAATATTAAATTTTCCTGTTAATATTAGACTTATAACCCAATGTCATTTTACGCTCTTAATTAAACTTCTGGCCCTTCAGGCCAAGAACGGCTCCTTCCTAATTAGTATTAGGGGATCAAGTAGTCTTTGCTCGGATCAAAGAGTTATTTTGAAAGCTTCGTAAGGTTTCTGTGAATACAGCATAAGAAGTTTCTCCATAATGCTTCCCAATTTCTTCCCAAAGGCTATCCAACTTCTGCTGTGGTTTGAACAAGTGTCCCGCATTGAATAAAGGTTGTTAGCGTTTTAATCACCTTATCTGAACAGACTTCTTTGTTTCCCTTACCAAATGGCTCGTTTAGCAAATTTCTTTCAAAATAGACCTTGAATGTGTCATTCTTCTATAATACTTGCAATTTATGTAGGACGATCAAGACTAAAATTATTACTTAAAGGTCACAGTGCTTAGCAATTAAGAGACAGGAGAGAAGATTTCATATAATGCAACAGAACACAAGGCTCAGCTAAGGAGGATGGATCAAACTAATTCTTGTTTTTCTATAAACTTCATACATAGTGCAATTACATAGTACAAAAAAAAAAGTTTCTTGTCCCACAGAGACTAACTTCAAGTTATCATTAGCACATTTCATTATAAAATTCATTTGAGTTAAAAATTCAGACTATTTCAGGTAATATAGTCTTTTCAGTTTGAGACTTTCAATATTAACATAAACAATGTTTCAAATTACATTTTCAGTTACATGACTGAATTCTAAAGCTAGGAGTTACAAACACAATTAATCAGGCCAGTTTGAGGCTTTAAAGGAACAGCTTAACAACTTCTAAGATTTTAAACCCAAAATTTGCAAGGCCAATATAAACATTTCATTCTTCACAATTCTTTATCTTATGTAATACCTCATTTCTTTTCTCCAGACCTCTTCCCGTTTCCTCCTGTTAGTCTAACACCATAAGCATCCAATAAGCTACTGTTTCTAAAGCCACAGCAGGTTTATTTTTCTCAGTCTACTGACACATTTGACTTAATACCAATATCAATTGAATATCAATAATATTATGCTCTGTATAGACCATCATACATGCAGCAAACTTCACTGTCCTCCCTGTTCCCCCCTCTCCCCATAGCTTCAATTAAGGATCATTTTATGAGGATTACAGCATAAATCTCTATAAGTTATTTTTCAGGCCAATTATTCTGCTGGTGAAATGGGGTTTGTGAATAGGACCATTTGATGTATTCTGGCAGTGATCTCTTAGACCTTTTATAGAATAAATGAACTATATAAAGAACAATAAAATAACACTGCCAAACAAGTCCCACACACTACAGCTTTTTCAGATTAAGAAGACTAAGCAGCAGTGCTTCCACAAGCTAGTTTTAGAAAAGCACTCCCTTAGAAAGCAGGGAGCAAATATGCTTTTACAGTAGTAGCATCTAAATAACCAGACATGAAAGGCTTGTGTTTGGGATAAGGGGAGTTAATAGACTGTGGGCATGGAAGTATTTTTCCACAGTGCTGCTACTTCTAACTTATTAAATAGAGATGGACTTAGACTTAGCAGGCCAGCCAGAGAAATTTGATAAGGAGAACAGCAATAGCGACATTCAGCACTGTATAGATCAGTTCCAAATGGTGACTCTGGTGATCAGGTAACATCAGAGTAAAATGACAGGATATGTGACATGCGTAATTTCATTATCAGTGATTAAAATATGAAATCTGGCTCTTAACACAAAAATTTTTATTATCGCTGTAGTTGCTTGGTTTTGTTTTCCTGAAGACTTGCATTTCAATACATCAACAGTTGTTTCATTTGTAGCTGAACTGCCTTCAGTCAAATATATAGACTTGTGCACTGGTGCTTCTACTCCCATATCTCCTTCCTACAGCTTCAGCTATTGGTGGTGTCTATGCTGCTGAGGAGTTAGTTTGTGGCTTTATAAATCATCTTTGTCCTCAGAAAATGAACCTCTCCTAACAAGATTATAAGAGCAGCATTTTTCTGAAAAGTGTTTGGTGATATAGTAGCATAGAGGTAACATTCTGTGCAGGCTAAACTCCTCTTAAACAAACAGCCTGAACTACAGCATTCATCATTCAGAATGATGAGTATATACAAAATAGTAGTGCATAAATAAAAAAAATAATGGTATAAAAACCAAGAATGCTGGTTCACAGGTACAACAATGACACTAACTAATATGACTGCTCAAGACAAGATCATACCAGGTTTCATGGTTCTGTAACTTCAAGATGTGAAAGGCAGGTATGGTATTTGTCACTACTAGAGGAGAAAAAGAAGTAATAAGGCAGGTTTACATGCTTAGTTACCAACCCTCTTAAGCTCAAGTTTTGGGTTTCTCATGACTTTCAAACATTTAGCGTACTGAGACTAATCATTGACTCAATTATCCTTAACTTACAAAGTTTCAGCTAAAATAAGTGACTGTAACAGTGAGATAGAAAGTACATTTACTACTATTTTGAGCAGACATATCAGTGCCGCTGCGATTTTATCAGAGGTTGGCTGGCAAGAGGCTAAAATGGAGGGATGATCACATGCGCGCCCTCACTAAGTTTGCAGATGATACCAAATTTGGCAGGAGTGTTGATCTGCTTGAGGGTAGGAAGGCTCTGCAGAGGGATCTGGACAGACTGGATTAATGGGTCGAGGCCAACTGTATGACGTTCAATGAGGGTAAGTGCTGGGTCCTGCACCTGGGGCACGACAACCCCAAGCAGCACTACAGGCTGGGGGATGAGCGGCTGGAAAGCTGTCCAGCAGAAAGGGACCTGGGGGTTTTGGTCAATAGCCATCTGAACATAAGACAGTAGTGTGCTCAGGTGGCCAAGAAGGCCAACAGCATCCTGGCTTGTATCAGGAATAGAGCGGTCAGCAGGACTAGGGAAGCGATTGTNCTTAAAGGAGGCTGTAGCAAGTGGGGATTGGTCTCTCCTCCCAAGTGCCAGGTGATAGGACGAGAAGAAATGGGCTTAAGTTGTGCCAGGAGAGGTTTAGATTAGATATTAGGAAAAACTTCTTTACTGAAAGGGTTGTGAGGCATTGGAACAGGCTGCCCAGCGAAGTGGCCGAGTCACCATCCCTAAAGCTATTCAAAAGACATTTAGATGTGCTGCTTAGGGACATGGTTTAGTGGTAGACTTGGCAGTGCTAGGTTAACAGTTGGACTTGATGATCTTTGAGGTCTTTTCCAACCTAAATGATTCTATGTGGCCTGATACGGGGAATGAGGCAGCTGTTACCCAAAAGCTCTTACCTACATTAATCTAGAAGCTGAGCCTGCCCTAATACAGACTGCTCACTTTGGACCAAGCAAAAGCTGAATGTGATTGCTAGACTGGGACAAGGAAAAAGGGGAAGCAGAAATACACAATGAAGAGCAAAAGCAGCAGAGAGATTGATGTAAGAGGGAGAGTGAGAGCAATAATTTGTCTACTTTGTTTCTCAGTCTCACAAATACTTAGGTTAAAAGACTATGAAGATTGACAGGTCAAGTGCTAAAACCTTCTTTGTAACTTACTTTCTGCATTAAACATTTCTTTATGGCATTTAATAACACAATATTACTTTTTCCACAATACATTTGTTACAAACTAGTCATGCTGAGTGTTAACTCTCGGATTCATTTTCTGAATGAGCTAAAAGATGCATCCTGAGCAAGGTAAGAAACTGCAGGAAGAAAACGCTAATGTCATGGTTAAAGATAAGTGTCACTGGAGAACTATAGCCTGTCTCTACCTGTAAAGCTGATTTCTAATATAATGCTGGGGTCAGATAGTATTCATATTGTGGGAACAAAAATGTTGTTTTTGCACCAGAATTGGTAACATAAGCACAGGAAGTACCAGGCATGCAGCTTCATGGGAATGCACAGTGTACGGGGGAATGGGGGGGGAGACAAGCTTTTTCCTGGGATTGCACAATGTATGGGGGGGGGGAAGAAGACAAATACTAGATTGATACTCAACAGAAAAGCATTGACTAGGGCGTATATGACCAGATGGCTAAAAAGCCATTAAAAACAGTAAGAAGGTAGCAAAAGATAAGAAGAACAAAGGGAGGAATTAAAGGTTGATAACATTGTAAGAAACTAGTAAACAAGCGCCGGGTAGTATGTGAACCTGTAGTACTCAGCCAATGAGGAACGAGGGGAGAGAGTAAGCGTCGGGAAAAAGGGCATAAAAGGTGTGAAAATTGCATTCACAAACGCTCTCCTGTTTGTGAGATGCCCGCCATTGCAATTACGAATAAAATGTTACTTCACTGAGATCCTTGCCTGAGCCTGCATTATTGGCTAATGAGTGTTTCTCACAATATTTGCATTCATCTCAAGCTTCAGATCTCACGTGTCAGTGAAGAGAAGAGCATCTTTCAAGTATCACGTCAGACCATTTATGCTTACTACATTCCATCTTCAACCTTTAAGTGCTTCAAGGACTAAGACTCATTCTGACTTGGTGTTGCTTATCTTAGCCTGTACAACCACACTAAGAGCAACTAAGAGCTAGTGGTTTTATGAAATGAGTATTCAGTAAATATCCCCACAAAACAAAGTTTCAAGTTCTCTACTTAGAGGTATCCTACTACAATTTAATGCTGGAAGAAGGGAGATTAAATAAAAAAAATCAGAAGAAATGCTCCCCTGTATTCAGGCTAGAAACACCAAAACACAGGGACAAAATGGCCTACGATTTCTGATCTTGCTTTCATTGTATAATTCTGTGCAAGAGGCAAGTGGAAAGACTTCTGTAGAGTGAGAAAAATAATCTGAGTGCTTGAGAAAAAAAAACAGCAACATGAGAGAAAGAGAACGTGGTTCTGTCCATCTTCAACACAGAAAGAATAGCAAAAAAGAAAACTGAAAAAAGTCAATGAAATTCACCACAAGGTAAGAAAATAACGTTAGCAGCAAACTGAACCTATTACTCAGGTATGTTACACCCAATGTAATTTGTTTTGACAGTAGCAGGAAAGTGAAATCAAACTAGCGGAAAGACCAAGGATGGATTTCATTGATAGAAAACAGTGGCTGTAGTGCACACAAGAACAGTAAACTTCAAGGAGAGATGGTTTCTACTGGTATGGAAAGAGCACTGTGCTGAAAGTAGAATGAGTGGTAGCATCTTGAAGACACTTAGTGAAGGAAGAAACAAACAAACAAAAGAGCTAAAATATAGCTAAAGGAAGAAAAGAACGTTATTATGCAGGTGCATTGTTCTGAAAGAAGCTGTGAACATTGTTTACATCTGACAGTTTTACCTTACTTTTGTAGGTCAGGCAGATGGTCAGGTGTTGTTTAGAACAGAAAGTCACACTTTCCTCTTAGGCATTTCTCCACAAATAGCACTCTGCCTATGCCCATTGATGTTCTGCTGGCTCTGACACTTTCAGTGGATCTACGGTGACATATACAACATTCCTACAATGCTGTACTTTAAAGTAGCAATGCAGGTTGTGGAAAGTATGGTTTTGTATTACCTTTATCAATAGGCTAACTGAATTTCACCAGCTGTTTTCAGTGTCATTGCACAGTTTTATGAGTTACTAACAGGATAGAAATTTGATGTTCCTGTAACTTATGTACCTTCACAGCTTTTTCCCCATGTACAGTACTTGTACAATACATACGATAGTTTCAGTAAAGCCATTTTATAGAATTTGCAGTCCTCAGAAACAGAAATCACGTGCTGACTACCATATTAATGGTTACATCTGTTATCCAGAACTAAATAAGACATTTTTTTAAATCTGTTTTTTTTTTTTAAATAAGCTTTTAGCCCTCAAAGTGAACTGTGACAATAGAACAATTTCCTTAAATATTTTTAAATCACAATACTTCCTTTTTTTACAGCTTTTACAGCTCTAGTACTAATGAAGGGGATAGTTATGTACCTTTATATAAATAACTTCTTCCTCTCCAATTTCCTCTATA
The DNA here is from genome assembly GCA_013399115.1 of Anseranas semipalmata. Taxonomy (NCBI): domain Eukaryota; kingdom Metazoa; phylum Chordata; class Aves; order Anseriformes; family Anseranatidae; genus Anseranas; species Anseranas semipalmata. The sequence goes on from VXAA01005618.1 coordinate 17,235, forward strand.
CATAGTATAGCTAGGGATTTGCAACAAATATGTTAACTCACCAGTTTTAATACATTAGCCAAAGATGCTAAGTATCAGCGGGTTACGTATTCACATTTACTTTAATCCAAATATGTTTTTCGGACATAGCAGGCAGTCTAGAAATGGGAGAAGTATTGTGTGCAAGAGCTAGGAAGCCATTAATTCTGTTTTCTTGTTGCTGTTGGGAGTGGTGGTTGTTTTTTTTCTTTTTTTTTTTTTTTTTTAAATTCTCTTCACAAACTCCAAAGAGAAACAAAAGAGACCTTTATATTGCAAATCTAGCTACAAAATAAATAGGATTCTAGCGTTCCTACTGGCAATCTATACAGGGACAAGTCACAATAGAGAAGCCCTGAAAAGTTGCAAATGGGGACTTTTTTTTTTTTTTAAATCATCATGTCGTATCTGTGGAGATTACTTATTATGAAGCTCTTACAGTGCTTACAGTTCAAAGAAAGTATGTCCTGAAGGACTAGAATCTCCCTAGACTGGAGCTACCACCAGCTAGAAGAGTTTATTCTGGCCTACTCCTCTCATGGAAATAATATGTAACCTTTGGGCCTACATAGCTGGAGGTAGCAGTATTCAGTAGTTTCCTATCAATCTAAAATGGAGAATAATGATAGAATAATGAAACTGAAAACAGTTCAAACTAATCAGTCAGTACCGTCAGTAACTTCATGCTTAACAACAGAAGCTGTAACAGAAGCATGCCACTAGTCATACACTTGACTGAAATTTGGGGAAAGATCTAATCAATAGGTTGCCTATTGAGATGGTCAAAACTGGACTCTTGTCATTGATCTTATTCTCAGCTAATTCTTTATTTTATTTTATTTTTAAAAACCTGTCAAGGACAGTCTGGGCATGCCAAAAAAGCTCTTACAGAGTTCAGCTTGAAGACTGTCAGCATCTGCTCTCGTGCACCAGGATTCTTCTCTTTCCTGTCTTAGTTCCACTGATAAAGTATTTGGGGTTGACAGGGTTCTCTCTGTGACACC
>VXAA01005620.1:0-87656 GCA_013399115.1 Anseranas semipalmata
AGTAACTCTGCCTTCTTTGTATCCTTCAGAGAAGGATAAACTTCAGTCAGTTTAACAGGAACTAGTGCCTGGAGCATAGTTTTATTTGAAAACTGAGATCTTATCCTATGACAATAAAAAAATTACGTTTATTTTTGTAAGAGCAGAAGCTTCTGCTATTGTGTTTGGACACAGATTTTACTCTCTTCCATTGCCCAGCCTAACCAGTGGACCGCCAGAAGTGTCTCTGTTTCAGGCATACTGTATTCAAGTTATTAATAGCAGTCTGAGATAAAACATATCCTTTAAAGAGGAATACTGTATGCTTTGGATGCAGTGAGAGTTGTTCCTTAATGCAGATAAGCAGGTGGGTCTCTGGCTTTAGTTGCTATTAGGCATCATAATTTGTTTCATAAAGGAATTTTTGGCTAATCTACAGGTGTACTAACAACAGTATTTTTAAATTTGCCCCTCCATTGTTCACATAACCTTTCACTAGAGGATGACATTTACTTCACCTTCAAATCTATGATTTTGTAGTGGCATGTTTTAGTATCAAGCTACTTTGTGTAGTATTTTTTTCTCAGTTAATTGACCAGTCTGTGTTAATGATGCATGCTAGATGTCTGGAGCTGTGGTAGTTCTTTACAAACCATCTTTATGTACCATCTGTGTAAATTCTTACCATCAACTCTTGTTATGTATTTCGCATATGTCCAAATTAATCTTTTTTTCAAGGATGAGGGGCATAGAATACCAACGTTTGAAAAAAAAATGACAATTTAATTTAATTTTAAGCAGTTATTAAGCTTTTGCTTTCAGATGTGGAGAGAAGCATACTGGGCCATGGTTGTTCTTATTCATACATTTAAAAAACTGTTAATAATTAACTCTTGTCTATGTGGGAAATACAGATTTCCTGCAGGTTTTTACTTACATTACCTGTGTCTGACATTAAGAACTAGAATAAGTTCCTTTATTAATTACTCGTTGTTAGTTACTCAGCTAAAGATACTACTTTTGCACTGGAAATGACCTGTAATGAAAGTTGTGCTTAGCAGCATTATTGGTGTAAAAAAAGATGCTTCCCAATGAGATAGATTGCTAATGACAGATCAAATATTCAACTATCATTGTAAATTTCTTGTCTGAATGAGGAAACAGACCAAGTAAAGTCTTTTCCAATGCAGTCACTGTCATTGATTTAACACAAGATGAGGGCTGCTCTGTGCAACAGTATTTTTCTCTCTTCTTTCCAAACATAATGTTGATCAATTTTCAGCCTTATGTGACGAATTACATCCAATTGTGTGTTGTGGTATCTGTTTGTTTTTATAGCATTTTTTGCAGAAGCCCATTTAAACTTTTCAAATGTCATGAAACATTTATTTAATGGGGCCTCTTAGTTGATGCTACTTACTTCTGTAATTTGTAGCTGTGTACTCACATGATGTCAGTGAAATTATATTAGTGTAAGATTAATTTTGAGGGCAGTCCTAAAAGAAATGAGTGTTCTGGCTCTTTGCCAATTAAACATTTAGAAGTTTGCTTAACCTTAAACATGGATAGTCCTATTGTTTTAGGACTAACACACACTAATGCGTGTGTTTAAGGATTCCATGAATCAGACACAGATTGCTCAGCATTTCCTTGGAGGCAGCTCCTACTTGAGTGATGCATCAGGCTGCTCTAACTACTGGGTGCTAGGCCAAATTCTCTTTTACTGTAAGTTTGATACATCTCCACTGAAACCAGTGGAGTTGTGCCAATAAACACAAGCAGAGAATTTGGCTTGCTGTGAGTTTCATGATAATTACACAAGGAAGAAACATTTGTCATCTGCCAGGCTACCTTTGAACATGGTACGGTCTACATTCCTTTCAGAATAATGACTGTTTGTTACATCATGAATGTATTCTTTGTTATGTACAGCATAGTCTTCCTTGAAAATAGCCGGAAGAGAAAAATAGGAGTCAAACAGTGATATGCTAAAAGTAATCTGACTTTTTCCAGAACGACAGTGAGTCTAACTGAGCTGATTCCATAAATAAGTAATTTCTTCCTTCAAACAATAGCTTCATGTGAAAAAAAAATGTGATGTATTTTTATAGGAAAATGTATCAAGATTACATAATCCAGTATAAAGAGATTTTGAAGCAACACCGTGAAAAATATGCAGAAACTGCTCTTGCACAGGAGTATTACAGAAAAAAGAAAGAGCTTGAAGAAATCCAAAACAGAGTTCTGAAGCAGTCTGAACAATATAAATTGAAAGAAGACGCTTGCTTGGACATTCTGGGTACTATTATTATCAATGCTTAAACTGTAGAGCCTGCTGCTAGTGCACTGCACATTAAAAGTGCTGTACAGAAATCCACTAATTGATTTGTCACAATTTCTCTTAAGCTGATAAAAAGTCTTCTTTTTGTTTCACTGTTTTTAGGAAAAAATCTGTAGCAAACTGTGATTTGGAACAAGAATTTGAAGTACACATGCTGATATTCATTCCTCCAACCCATGAGTGTAATGGGGAAATGTTTGCCATTGGGCTTCTTGGGGTAAAAACATCCCAAAATTACTTTAGAACTAGCCTCTCAAAAATTTAAATTTATTTTTCATACATGTTTTTTGTGCCATTTTAAATGGCATTACCTTCTGTATTACTGCTATTTCTGTTATGTACAGTAAGCAATGATAAGTGTTCCTGAACCATTAATTTATCTTGTATTTGTAAAAAAAATTAGACTTGTTAATGATCTGAAACAAAATTTTATTTCTGCAGAGCCTGCTCCTTTTAAATCCCTTCATGAGTGGGCTTTACATATGTATCCTTGATGCGTAGTGTGTATAAAGTTTATAGGGAGGAAAGTTGCTATTCACCTTTCACATCTTTCTATTTAAAAGTGTAATAATTATTTATTTATGTTTAGAGTGGCAGCATAGGCATTTCTCTGTGAGAAAATTGAAGGTCAAATAATACTCTTCAGTTAAATTTATGGGAGCATTTTGAGGGAAGAAAATGAAATTTCACTTAATGACATATCAGTCAAAATGCTTCATTAAGGAGGAGAAGACTAATTGAAGTTAGATTTGGAGACTTCTCTAAGAAATGTAGATTTGTCAGAGCTTTCTGTACCTCTATCATTTGCAGTTATAGCATAGAACTGTGAGGGATCTGATAGTATTCACTGCTTGAAAAAAGTAATGTTGCCATGTTTATCCCTTAACATGAAAGTGCTTCTTTGAGGCAAAAAACACAGGAAATGTTAAAGCTTGCTGAAGTTGCTACACAAGAATCAATTGAACTAGAAAAAGAAGCAGAGGAATTAGAAATGAAAATTAATTATATTAAAAAGGTAACTGCATTTTAATTTAATTTTCTATAAGTATACTTTATGTAATAGGTATTTATACTGTTATATTTGCTGAAACAAAATACTATATATTCAAGCACATGGACCAACAGGATGTTATCAGAATTAGCAATTATTTTTCTATGGCATCACATACGTTTTCCTGGAGAAGAGGAGTCCATGAATGTAAAGGCTCTTAAAGCTTGCTTTCTGTTAACGGCAGTTTACACCATAATTTTCTCAAGGCACTGTTTCGCGATGACTTTCGTGCTAGCTCAACAGGGCCAGAGCCAGAATATAGCAGGGCTATTCCTTAGTGAGCCCCAGGGCTTGAGTATACTGCCTTCTGTGAACCAGATGATCAGGTACTCCCATTTACTGCTGTGTCAGCCCTGTCCACTTCATCCAGCCTTATGCTGACAGAAGTATAGTGTGCCCAGGTGGTGTTTTTTATTTATATTTTATGGTATTGTTTGACACTCAGAGACTAAAGTTTCCAATGCAGTATGTGCTATGTAAACATACAGTAAGAAGGGATGCAGTCAACTTATTTCTGACTGTGAAGGAGACCATGTAAGGAGCTTCTTGTTCTGCATAAATATGTTGGGTCTGTGCTCAAAAACTTCTGTGCTTATTCCAGTTGTTACAGTTGGACCAACAAAAAAATATCACCTCTCTTTAAAAATTGTTCTGCTTATTTCTTCACACCATCTTGGCTACAGGGAAACTTCTACTTGCACTGATTCATCAGGTTTAGAAACCATTTGCAGCATATTGCTGTATTTTTTCAAATTTTTAAAATTCTGATGTTTATTTGTTCTTTATCTTTTAAGACATTTGAAGAGACTACAGAAGATCAAAATAATTCAGAAGGAAAAAATCTGAAAAGTCTAGAGAAGCCAAAGGATTTTAAAGAAAGGTATGTTTAAAAATGATTTCTTTTCCCTTGCTTTCATCCAGAGTACTATCTCAGCATTTACACACAGACTGCAACAAAACACATTGTTGCTATATAATGATTGGCAAGGTTTTCCAACCCTGGTCATGTGATTGAATTATGTAATTTTAAAAGTTTCATATTTCTTGGGGTTTAGTAAAAAGTGGTGGCTAACTTTGATTCTTGGAAACTAAATGCATTGGGAAACATATTATTCAAAAGTATTTTGTATAAGACTTTGCTCCTCACAGCTGCTGCTAATACATGGATAATTTTACAGGTTTTGGATAATTACAGTGACTGTGCAGTCAGAAATAAAATATATTAACTCTACTAAGCACATATTTGGTGAAGAGTCAGGATTACAAATGTCATTTGTTTTCATCTCTGAAATACTTAAGAAATTTAACTCTTAATTTCGTTCTTAAAAACAAGCATGAGTGAAAGTTTCATAGACAGGTTTAATGGCTTAGTAAATTAGTCGGTGGTCATTTACAACTAGGACTCATTTTAATTTGAGCTCAATTACAATGACTGAAATCACCATCAGCACCATCTTGCACTCATCTGGAATTCTTGTGAGTATTAAACATCACCCTTAAAACTGATTCTGTTAGACCAAAAGCCATTTTAAACTTAAAATATGTCCAAAAGACTTCATCCAAGTGATTTTACATCGTGGTCTGCTTGAAAAAGAAACTTTTTAGAGTTTTAAATTGGGATTTAGTGGACTGTATGTACAGAAATGTGTCATATTAACTCTCTAAGCTCCTTTCCACAGGGACATTTTAGGTTTTAATACCTTCTTATAGATCCCTGAATTATTCAAATGATTAATTTTTTATGGTTTAAGGCCTTACACCTGTTCTGCCTTCTTATCTAAGTTTTTTTTTTATAATTGACATCATCTCAGAAACACGGGGAAGCAAGAAATCCACTTAGTTATAAGAGTAGATGAAAAAAATTGGAAACACTCCCTTGGAATTTTCAAAGGAACCCAAGTATGTTCAGTCTGAGAAAACAAAATATCAATTTAAGACCTACTAAAGAAGGAGGAGGAGATTTATATTCCGGGCACGGAGGCGTAAGACGCATTCAGTCAAACTCTTCATGGAAAGGAATTGATAGGATGCATTGCTAGACCTGCCAGTTGTATGTTTACCCCTGTCATGGAGTTTTCAGGTGCTTGTACCTTCACCAGAAGTTGTGTCCTGATTGCATACAAGTAGATCTTTTTGATGCTCTTACTGAAGCAATAATTCCATTGCTTACATCCTGGTTATAAGATGCTGTAAAGATTTTACACTATTCCAGCTCACATTGCTCTTTAACCTCCATGTATGTATTTATGTGATATAGCATACAGTATCAGACCACAACCTGATTACTAATTAATATGTATTTTTTTAAAGGTTATTCTTGTCAAAGATAACCACAACATAAAGGCTTGTGGAAAACAGTGTAAAAACTGGTTTTAAAATATCCCTATTTGGCATTAGTATATTAAAAGAAAAAGGAAGCATAGAAGTACCTGATTAAGTAACTCCTGATGTTAAAAATAGGTGTATTATTAATCTGTGATTATAATCATTGTGAAAAGAACTCAAACAGAAAATGTGCTAAGCAAATGAGTCTTATGAATTAAAACCTTTGCAGACTTAAGGCAATGTACAAACATATAGCACCAGAACCAAAGGCAGGAGGGTATTGTGAGCTGTTCTGCAGTCACTACAAGGTGACTCCTGAGCAAAGAGAGCTTTGTGAAGAAGCAGGAGGTACCTTCTTCTTCGGCTACAAAAGAAGAATAAAAAGAGTTGTACTGTGAGTCTTCAGGAACTGATGCAGAACAGTATGAAGAGAAACCAGCTGCATCAAGGGACAGAAGTAAACAGAACAATGAAACCACTGAGCAGAACAATGTGCAAATTAGTACTCATGAAATACGTTAGACAGCTACAGACAAGAAATCAACTTGGAAGTTAACTGATAGGTGCTGGTAGATATATATATTCTTTGGGCAGGAGGATGGCAATGGTAACTGTTCATTTAAAAGGACTAGAACATTGTAGTTTGATTAACTTATTGCTGGCCTGATAGTCATTGATTAGACTGACTGCAAAACGCAGATTCCTCTTCTGATACAAGCTGTTTTCGTTGGTTAGTGGGCTTTTGTAGTACACCGGTTACACAGAACAGGTATTATAGTTAAAATTTCCAAATCATGGCTTCTTGTCAGTCAGCAAAAAGGAACACCAAATAGTAGCATATATCTGTTTTACTTTCAAAGTTACGTGGACTGCTCATGTCTCTTGAACTCTTTTGAAGCCCTGGTCTTTATTTCTTGATTAGAGATTATGTTTATTACATAGAAAGGCTGAAATCTCAAACAGTGCTTTGGCATATATCATGTTCATTCCCTCTGCTTTTCTGAAATGTTTGGGAGAGATTTAATTCATTTATTCTGTAATTCTGTTTTTTCAAGTTGATTATACATTAATTCCACTTCTGAATACCAAAAACACATTAGGTTCCAAATGAGAGATTTTTGCTAGAACTTCTTCTAAAGGATATTCCATAGAGGTTTATTGTAGTTCTTTCAGTGTCTTTGCATGACAAGTGATAAGCTTTTAGTGACCAAAGAAAAAAATTTGTAATATAGTTCTTGGAAAAATACTTATGAAGCTGCTTCTTGACTTCTAAGCGTAAACGTGTGAAGAGTCAACCCTGTACTGATCATAACCTCATAGTTGTTAGTTACTAGTTATTATGGCAGCTTGTTATTAAAAGTCTGACTTCCAAAAGGACTTGCTGGCATGCTTCTGATTGGAATACTAAACGTGGCTTCAGTAGAGAGTCCTGGTAAATACCACAGTAGTCGGTATGATTTTTTATATGTATAATCAGATACACTTAAATCCTATAGTGAAGGTAAAGTCAGTCTTTGGGCTTCATTATACTACTGAGAAGAAACTGCTGCTAAGGAAATGCGGTTTTAATTTTACCTAAGGATATCTTTCTTTTTTGCACTTCATTAAAAATTGTTATCTATTTTGCAATATGGTTCAAGATAAAGATTTTTTATCTACTCAGATGTCTACTAACAATGAATCAGAGAAAGAAGACAAATAATGTTATTACTGCAATTTGGACTATTTTGAGCTTCAGTCTGCAGGTTTTTTTTTTCAGTAGTTATCAATTATGTCAGAGAAAATGCTTGTGTTTTTTTTTTTTTTTCTTTTCAGTGGTGTTTTTGGGGAGGGAAGGGAGCAGGTGTATTATATATCTATAAAGTTTAGCTGCAGGCTCTCTTGGAAGTTCTTGTTACTTAAAAATATGTCTTACGAGCTTCTGAGTCCTGTTTGCAACTCTACCATCAATACATTCTTCTGAATAGATATATATCATAAAAGAATACTTTATTTCATGTATGGCAATTAGGCTTTACAAAAGCACATAGAAACTGATTTCAGGAACATGTAACAACACAATTTGGCATCCTAACATCTGTAAAAAACTGGTTAATGGCAATCTAAATCATAACCATCAGCAGCAGCCTTGTTCAATTCATTTTTGAATGATGATTGTTATAAAGTGGCCAAATAAGCCGTTCTGAACAAAGTAAAACAGTTTTAGCCATGGTTCTGTGCTTAGCTCTAGTTTTATCACTCATTGGTTTAAAGTTTTCCGCATCTGGTTTTAAAGATACTCAGACATATACACATCTTACTTCCTGTAGTACTCGTTCTTGATACAAGTAACATCTATAATTGCTGTAACTGAAAGAAATAGATATTTTTAAATTATTTCTGGTTTGTTTGATATCTCTAGTTTGTTAGGTCTTTGTCCAGCTCAGCACTAGGTGTGTATGTAAATTTGTAGGTGAGGATTGTTCTTTTTCGTCATTGTTATTTGACTGAGTTGCATTCCTGATTTTATGTGATCACAATTGTGCATGTACCCGAGTTTAATGTGTTGTTAGGTCCAATATCTTAACCAGTGCTTCTAGTTTGGTATGTTTTAACCAGCAGTATTGCTAACTTTACTCCATGCTACCTTATGAAGTTCATCCTATATTTTATCTTATTTTCATTTATGAAAAATTTCAAGAAAAACCAGGAAGACTGACTCAAATCTTCAGTTATATATATACTTCAGTAGTATTGCTTAGCCATAAACCAGATGTTGCAGCTACAAGCACAGAGGTGCCAAGCAGGAATGCTAGCAAGAAAAGAAAATAAAACTCATTATTTTCAAAATATGGTAAATGTTCCTGCGCCAAATAGGCATTTTACCCTGCAGTGTTCTGCTAACCTTTGTCTTTCTACTCTGAAAAAGGCTGTTTACCGTACACAGATAATTACCCCACAAGTGAAAATGCTTGCTGCCACTTTCTCTTTTGTGTGCATATAGCATGAGTATTTTGGACAATCTCAAGGAGACAAAAAGTGTTTTAAAATGTGAAAGTGGGATTTCAGATTACAATAATGTTTAAAGTACTTTTACAAAAGTGTAAAACCTAAAAATATTAATACTTTGATACTGACAACATTTAAGTCAGCAATGTTCTTATGATCGACTTATTACTACTTCATGTCTTCTGCTTTCAGTGACATTCTCTGTCTGGTATTCTTTAAGGAAAAATTAAATTCTTATTGATTGCTGGACCTGTAAGAGGTAGAACCTCTCTGGAATCATGCATCTCCTTTGAAAACTCTACTTATTTGAGGCAGTTGTAGTTTATGATTTCCTTTCGTTTTTCAGTTGTTGACTTAATTTTTTTAGGATATTTGAAGAGAGTGAACATCCTTTGTTAAATGAGAAACATCAACTGTATAAACCATTACATCTCCCGTGCATTCCTCGGAAATCAGTCCAGTCTGTACAGACTATTAGATTCTCTATGCAGCGAACAGAAACAGGTGCACTGTGTTTCTAATGCTCTTTTTTTTTGTGAGGATTTTGGGTTATTTTTGTGTAAATAAATGGAAACCATGGTAACAAATGTACTCAACTGTTTTTACTGTGATTGTTGAAGCCAGGCTTTCAGCGGAAGTTGGGTACATACCTGTCTTTATGTTCTGAAAACCTGCTGATTCTTCAGTCATCTGTGCAATGAGTACAGTGACATGGCAGATATATCTAATACATAGTGCCAGAAAAATCTGAAGCATACTTTTAGCAGTGTTTGTAAAAAATATGGTAAATATTAACTATTGTTTGCAGTAATTTGCTTGATACTTTCATATTTTCTGATATTTTTGTTTTAGCTCTTCATTAAGAGGAAAATTTGTAAGCTTTGTTGACAAGTTTGCTTTAACAATGCAATGCTATGGATATTTAATCCAATTGACAGTATTAAGTATGATTTGTCAATTTAGGGAGAAAAGAAAAAGAGAAACCTTTGGAACATTCAGTTGCTACTAGCAGTTCCTCCAGCCATGCAGAAAACCCATCACAGGTATGCAGTCCTCCCACTGGTAAAAACGTGGGATTCTATAATGTTCTGTGTGGTTGTTTACATTTAAAATACTTCAAATATACCCAGTGCTATTATATCTTACATAAAACTTGTTAACACTGGAACCAGGATGCTGAAGACTTGATAATCATAATAAAAATCTTTGGTGCTATTTCTAATTCAACTGAAAATATGTATGCTATTACAAAATGTTTTTAAAATTTAGAATAATCTTTGTAGATGTGTGGTTTAACCCACCAGACAGCTAAGCACCACACAGCTGTTCGCTCACTCCCCCACAGTGGGATGGGGGAAAGAATCAGAAAAAAAAGGTAAAACTCGTGCGTTGAGATAAAGTTTAATAGGACAGAAAAGGAGAGGCAAATAATAATAATGGTAATAAATGTATGTATACAAAACGAGTGATGCACAATGCAGTTGCTCACCGCCCGCTGACCGATGCCCAGCCGGACCCCAGGCAGTGGCTGGACCCCCAGCCAACTCCCCCCAGTTTTTATTGTTCCGCAGAACACCATATGGCATGGGACATCCCTTTGGCCAGTTTGGGTCTGCTGTTCTGGCTGTGTCCCTTCCCAGCTCCTTGTGCACCCCCAGCCTCCTCACTGGCAGGGCAGTGTGAGAAGCTGAAAAGTCCTTGACTCAGTGTAAGCACTGCTCAGCAACAACTAAAACATTGGTGTATTATCAGCATTATTTTTCTCCTAAATCCAAAACATGTCAACATACCAGCCACTATGAAGAAAATTAACTCTATCTCAGCTGAATCCAGGTCAGTAGATTCATTTGATTGTATGTAGACAATATAATGGGTAAATCACTGAATGGTTTAGGGTGGAGCTTGGGAAGGAAAAAATAAGCCTTCATAAGATAAGAAAACATGAAGGGCAAGAGCTAGACTGAGTGAAACAAGACCAAAAGAAACTTCAGGCAGTTCTGATTTGTGACAGGCTTAGAGAGTTGAACATGGTGAGGATGATGGAAGGGTTGTTGCTAGGGTAATCCAGAGATGAGGATGGGAATCTGGGACCTAGAATTGCATTTAGAGAATAGTGGGAAGCAGTAAGTCAAGGTTAAGGGAATTTTAAGAAAGGGTGATGGCAACAAGAAGAAGATGGAGTCTGAGGGAAAATAAAAAGATTGGAGGAAAGGAGGTTTTTGTGCTTCAGAAAAGGACTGCGGTAAACTACAGGAGGTGAGTGGCAGACAGATTCTGCATACCCAGCCCTTTTGTCCCCCACCCCAAGCTGAATTCAATTTGATAATATTTTGTAAATTAAAAACAAACCAGAACTAGTAGCTCCCTGTGAAATAATGTGTTATTTGATGCTGAGGCATAGATTCCTAGTGCCGCTCTGCCCTTAAGGCACAAATACATGTTGTGTGTTAGAGTCAGAGCTTCTGATCTGATGAAAATCTGTGAGGTGGGAGTGTTTCCATGTTACTTGCAGTTATTCAGTTCACATAGCAGACACTCACTTATGTGTGCCCACTTTGACCTTGGGAGGTGAAGACAGGCCCTTACTGTATTGTCAAGCAGGAGCAACCTGGCTGCAGTAATAAAGAACCTGGATAAAGTTTGTAAATTATGTAATGTTATTTGTATGACTGAGAAGTAATTATTCACCTCTAGTTATCAATGCTGTGAATGCAACTTTATTAGAAATAATAGAAGTGCTTTTGGGTATCGCTGTAAGACAAACACGTTAATCTGTAGGTAAAGCAGACAGGCAAAAAAAGTGTATATGTTACATAAGCACTAAAGAGAGGTTAACAGAATGGATTTACACAGTCTAAGGAGAAATCAGAATGATATTGTTGAAGTGACTATTTCATATGCTGCCTCAATTGAATTTTTTTCTATGTTTTAGATGGGTATTGACACTGCAGGGACTAATAATCTACAAATTGCCCAAGTTCCATCAATATCAAGCTTGCAAAACCACATGCAATTCAGGTAACTTTTCTCTAATGAAGTAGCTTTCTTTCTCAAGATGAAAGTTTATGGAAATAATCCACATTCAAGCAAACAGCAGTGTAATTTTTGTCTTTTAGATTGCTACTTCCTCCAAAGCAGGTGACTACTAATGAACAGTTTGAGAGTGAAAATACAGTAATAGGTAAAGTACCATTGACATTTTTTGATCAGATGTGCTGTTACTGTAAGCTGGACCACAAAATGATAACAAAAAAACCCTCTAGGAGCCAAATTTTCACTCTGGTATGAAGTGGACTACCATTTGTATTCCTTTCCTCCTTTGATTATTTAGTTTAAACTTGTGAGTACAGCAGGCAGGCTGAGTCCTAATTTAAATGGAGACTGAACTGTGCAGTAATGTGGGATGCATTCTGCATTGACCATTGCTAATGAAGGAAACCTCCCAGCATCTCTTGTAAATCCATGCTCTTAGTTTCAGTTTGCTGGGGTGAAATGAAAATCTGTGTGAAAATCTACCCAGAAGGCATCAGAAAATGCAAAGAAAAGGGCTATAGCAAACTAAGTAATTTAGGAATCTTGAAGCATTAAGATTAAGATTATTAAAAATGAAAATTAAGTTAAGAAATATACACAGAATGCTTATAGAAACAAAACAGAGCAGCTACAAATGCACCTGTAGTTTTAAAATCCCAGGGCACTGAGTTTATCTTAAATGTGATTTTTTTTCTAATTACACTGTCAATTTAGATGCACTTCAAAAATTATAGTCCATTTTCTTATGAATAGGATCCTGAAACACAGGATCTTAACCTACAGTGTGTGAAATGTTGCATGGTCTGCAGCTTAGGGCAGAAAGTTGGGTAACATTCTTCTCATTTTCTATCCTAGCTTTTGTCCAGGTCTTTAAGATACGCTTTATCGGTCTCCTATGGATGTGCTTTTTATGTTGTTTCCACTTGGTTTCTATTGATTGGTATTAGCACTCTCAGAGAGCAACAGCTGGATTAGACAAAAATAGCAATCTCAGGGAGCAATAGCTACATTTGAAGAACGTACCAAACAATATGAAGCAGCCTTAGCATTGCGTTAATGATAGTAAGTGGCAGAACGAGAGGTAACTATTATGAAAATGGCCGCAAAGTAGGTTATTATGAAAACTACAGTCAGAACACCCCCTTATCAATAACATGCTAAGTTAGTAAATCTTTTTCAAGGATTCTTTCCCACAACATAATTGTTATTTATCCATTTATAACGCTGTTATAATACAAGCAGTGCTGTCTTCTTTGTATAGAAGACCAAGAGGCCAAATGTGATGATAAAGAAGCAGAAGATGAGCCTAAGGATTCTTCTTATATACCTCAAGTAAGGAAAGCATTTCTTATGTCATAAATAGTTATTTTATTTCCTGTAGTCAAACTATCGTGACGTATTTGCATCTATTGGCAAGAGGTAATTAGAATTCTCGGGAATTGGCAAAGTGACTCATTATAAGGCACCCAAGAGATGTGAAGTCGATCCGTGTCTTCTGATTACTAATATAGTGATCATTGCTCTCGGTCATGTCAGTGTTCTGTGGGTTTTTATGCTATCTTGACTATGGGCCATTTATGACAACTGTCCTATGCACATCATGGTTTTTTTGGTAGAACTGGTGGATATATCTTTCATCTGTGTGAGTTAAGATGCATGGGAACATTTTTTAAGAAAATGTATGTGTTTGAAACTCACTTCTCCCACAAAACTATAGAAAATAGGCTCTGTGCTGGCTACAGAATGTGAATGGCTCCATTTGCACTGCTTTTAGTAGCTGTACTTAAATGTGAGTTTAAGCTCACCATGCCATAATATTCAAGCCAGTTGTGTGTACAGCTTGCATGTATAGGTAATCCTGAGATCAAGTTTGAGATACTCATCATCTTCTAGTTGGTTATAGATTCCTGCCTGCTGGCAGCTGTTGGAGAAAAATGTCTTTAAAACAATATTGAGTCTGGTGGAAATTGCTCCACAGAATCCAAGTGTACATTCTCAGTTAACATTTTCTGAGAAAGAGGAAATGTCTCAGTCAGATGAAATATTTTCTGATGGTTGATGTTCCCTTATTTCACTAGAATATCAAGAGGATTCCAGTGTAACTTAAAACATTAGCTAAGAGATACTTCAGAAAGAGAGAGTTCTTATATTCCAAATCTGTGTTTTCAGTCAGCTCACAAGTTTCTTTATTTTTGGAATGAAAATTTTCATATATAGTTTCAATCAGAAGAAGTCCATTTTAAATGAGTTAAATTAAGGTTACAGTTTTAACTATGGTGAATATGTAACTGTGAGCATTTTATTAAATTCCCTTTATTTTTTATGAAAATAAAAAATCTAACTAACCCTAAAACAAACAATGAATATGTTTATAGGAAAATGGACTAACAATATTTGGGGAAATTACATATGCCATAAACATTATTGTATGTTTCTTTTTAATAGGACATACACACATATTTTAAGTCAAATGAGAATAATCCTGACACGGCAGAAGAAAGTGCAGAGCATTTTCTAAGAGCACCTGAAACACCCGAGTTTGTTGGAACACCTGACTCAAAGGGGAAGAAAACCCAGTTCTCTAAAACACCTCCGTTTGACTTGTATGATTTCAGCTTTTATTTAGATTTTATGAGCAAATTTTTAATGATGGTTATTGTATAAGTATTTCTGCTATTTTTGAAAGATACTATAGAAAGACTTCCATAGAAAGGTATTCTGAAAATACTAACTTTTATTTCTGGGTTAGATTTTCATCTTATAGTATCATTTCTACTTGAAATGGTAGCTTTTTTGAGAGGGGAGGGACTTATGTGAGGCAGGTTCTTTGTAGTTCATTTGCTGAAATTGTTTTCTTTTCCTGCAGTAATATTTGTTACACCAATTTCTATCTTTAAGCATTTTTTGGAGTATGAGAGTAAAAGGAAGGGAATTGGTAAGAACACCTCAGTCTGATTTGAAGGGTTGTATTACCAGTTCTGTGTTGCAAGAAGCAATTATTGATTGAAGCTACTGAAATATAGGAAAGTCACAAAACAGAATAAGAACAAATAGAACAAAAAAAAAAACCATCTGTGCTACTTTTTAAAACTGTTAATGTAGGTTCTTCCTTTCTGTCTTTACAGCATTCACAACTTAGGTTGTGAAGAAGTAACATCAAAATCTCCTGCTTTCTTTTCTCTCATGAACTTCCCCCAGAAGTCACCTGGCTTTAATTTATTTGATTCTTCTGTGTTTGGGGCAGAAAATTCATCTGATGAGGTAAAAATGAGTACTTGAGAATATTAAATTTCCACAAAGCAAAATATGCTAAGAAAATAGTATTGACTGTGAATGAGTTTTTATTTGACTGGTCATCTTTTTAGCATTTTTTTTTATTGGCTTGCTTAATTTTACATTTGATATCCTTTCAAAATGCTTATCTCCTTACCTGCTGATCCCCCTGTGATGACTTCTGATAAGTATGGTTCTTACCCATATGGGCAAGACTGGATATTGTGCAGATGCACAGGTGACTAGATTCACAAAAAGGTTGCTGGCTCCGAATTGCAATGCCAAACTTAGGTACCCTGACAGAATTCACAACTCACCAACTCACATAGTTTTTTGTCTTGCTGTAGTGGGGGATTGGGTACTTAAATTGTTATTTTTTTTATCCTCCATTTTTCACAAAATGCAGAACACTAACGAAAGGAAGAAAGGTTTATCCATTAGGAATACTGAAAAGCAAATATGTGTTAGCAGCTATATTTAAATGGAGGAGATTGCCAACTGATTGGACTGGAATCCAGGTTGTGCTCCTTATCCTTTGCAGATAGCCTAACTACAGTGCTCCAGAATCATTTTTTGTCCTCGCTAAGCTAATAGATAGGTAATTGGATATTCAGGATAGATGTGTGTCAGTGCATAATGCAGTGGTTAGGTATCACCCACTGGTAATGTAGCTACAAACCCAATCATGCAAATAAGGGATTTGAACCCAGGTATCTCATATTTCAGTGGGTGTGCTCAGTCTTGTGGTTACTAGGTAGAAACTGTAGGAGGAAAGAGGGAAAATACCTTTCTATTTTGTAGTTGGCAAAATACGTGTTGGTAATATCTCCTGTCATCACGTGTATGTAGGAGAGAACAGACTGTTAGGTAGTTTGCGAACTGTTTAGGAATGAGGTAGGTCTGGGTAAGGTGAGGTAAGTGAGTACGTAAGTCACCTAATGCTGTCAGAACCCATGTTATATTGTGACAGCTCAGGAATTTACCAGCCTCTAGCAGTCACTTCACTCTGAAGTTAGATGGGAATTTTGAAGGTCTTAATATGGACTTAAGTATCTGTTATAAATCTAGCCTAAGAACTCTTCTGAAGTGTAACAACTTGTTATCCTGTTACTCTTTCTGGCAATGTCCAGTCTTACAGAAGAGCAGTAACTCTGCTGTTGCTTAGAGATTTTCTAAAATTTCACAGAAATAAATAATTTTGAGTATTTTCAGTTTGAAACAAAGAGCAGAAAATAAGATTTTAGTCTGTTTTCAATCTGGTGCTTTTTCCAGAAAGACTGAAGGAGTGTGTTTGCAGATGTAAGCAAAGCATGAAACATATCAAAGAACTTACCTTGCAACTTTAGGGATTGATATTTAAATTTAAATTCAGATGCTAATATTCACTGGGAATGTGTCTTTTCTCACTTATTATATATCAGCATTAGAACTTGCATTTTGCCTTTCTCATTTTTTAAATAAAACGATTGTTATGTTTCAGACAGATGAAGGTTATTCTGTGGGAAACTTGAACCCCATGTCCCCACAGAAAGATTTTGGTAAGTCGGCAAGTACTCATGTATATTATTTTTGTGCTTGTAGAACTGGTGAGCTCATGATTCTTCTTAAGAAGGCACCTATGGTTGTCTAAAAGGATGTTCAGTTGTTATGTATTGATTTGTGATATTACGATCTAGTGCTTTGTTGTGTTCGTTTGTATTTTGACTAGCTTAAGTCATTCTCTGCATAACTGTCTTATGGGCTTCAAATGTACGAGATGTCATGAAAAAAGAGATGTGAGAAGAAATAGGGATTGTATTAGGTGTGTTTGAAGCAAACTCTGAGAGGAGCTGCAAGGGGAGAGAAAAATTTGTGACAAAGTTTTGTAAGCTTTTTCATTCCTGAAAGGAGCTCTGTTTCTTAATGCAAAAAGCTACAGTACTTGGTAAATGCCACTCTTTAACTTAAGGCTACTAGCTCAGTGTCGGAAGAATACATCTATTATTTTTTCCCCTCCTCAACTGGAATGAAAATGAAGTTTCCATTTGATAAAAAAACCTAGATCATCATTTTAAATCATTGGAGGTACACAGTGTAAGAATAGCGTAAGTGAGAGAGGAAAATGGGACTTTATAAACCATATCTTCCACTCATACTAAGTGAGCCACACACATTTATAGAACCTGTGTGAAATCCTGGCTTTATTGAAGTGAAAGGCCAATTTTTCAGTGTTAACAGTAGAATCAAAATTCACTTTTGATCAAGCATTTTTCTGAAGGGAACCATAATCTACTCTTCTTAGAGGTGCTGCAGGTGCAAAGCTACTTTTTTGAAGTGTATGAATATAAGTTTGTACGCATACATACCTATTGCAGAGAAAAGGGTATGAATTTTGTGTTACTGAATATAAAACTCAGGGGTTCCTGTCTATAGCTTTGCTTCTCCAAGTATTTCAGTGGTTGATCGCATTGTTCTTAGGGGAGAAAGACTCCACAAAAATGTATCAGTTTACAAAGACTGCTGTTGCTGAGTATTCAAAATATTTCACCCAGTATATAACAAAAAAATGTTTTGTTGTTCTAGATCATTCAAGTACTTCACACTTCATTCTACATAATTTCTAATAACGCCCTCCTTTAAGTACCTTTTCTAGTGCAGAAAAAAACACACAACTGCAGACCGATACACAGTGGATGTTGGGAGTAAAATATTATTAAAGGAACATATTATGCTGAATGCAGTATTCTTTCAGTAAGATTTAATCTAATAATATAATATGCATTCTATGTAGGAAGCTTATTTGGGAAATCAGAAAGTGAAGATGCATTTGCCTTTCCCTTCCCCTCGGAATCGACTTCTCATGCATTTGGAGATGGAAAAGATGACTTTAGTTTTCCATTTGCGTTTGGACAGGATCAGAGATCATCACAGTCTCCTTCTGTGAAAGGTTTTCATTCTTCCTTACAAAATACAAAGCCATCTACATTCTTTTGAATACCTTTGGCTTCCTTTTAAATTCTTTTCCTACTTAGCCTTGACAAATGTTTTCAGTTTCTTAAGTTAAAGTACAAAGCATTTCATCTTCTCTTTTCATTCCATGTAAGAATACATTATTGCAATTGCTGCAAGAGCATGTATATATTCAGCAAGCACATGCTTTGAGATGCAGCTTTTATTTTTCTTATTTATTTTCTAAATATGTTGTTTTCATAAAATGTTATGATACGCTCTCCCTAAATTGGCACTTACAAGCAGCAGAAATACCATTTTAAAATAGTCTGTTGAGTTAATTCAATATCTGTGAGAGAGCATCTAAAGAGTACTTCTAGATGAGTATTTTCAGTCTCTGATATAAAATAAAGTGTTAGTAAAAGTAACTTTATTGTACCAGACAAAGCTGAAATTGAGTTACAGTGTTCTTAAATTGTTTATCTGTTATAAAATTTTTGAAATAAACATTTTTGTTAATTTCATGTATGGTTTTGTATGTATCTCTTAATATCTGAAGTGAAATAATGTTGTAATTATACTTGACATTTAAACTTCTGTCTTTCTAACTTGAAACACTGAAAGCAAAGTAAGGTCCTTCCACCTTACTTAGTGTTTTTCAAAAAAAGATGCAAAGTCAGACAGTTTCCAAAGTCTAACTGTGGTCACTACAAGTGTATCCACCAGTTCTCCACAAATGGCGTTCTTTCTGGAATGGCTGGCTGTGAAGATGATACCATAGTAACTCAGCAAGCAGTGCTGACTGTTCTGAGCCACCACATCACTGTGCACTGTGAATCCCTCAGAACCATCTTCTCCACAAGCAGCAGTTTCACATTTATGGCCTTTGAAGGAAATACCAGGTCACTTTTGAGTTATTTTTTCTGAGTTTTTATGTGAAACACCTATTACTAGCTTTTGAAACTCATAATGAATTCATAAGGGAAGTCTGTTTTTTGGTCACTTACTATGGAGTAAATACTCTGCCTAACAGCAGGCAAGCAAGATGCTGGAATGAAAGCAGAGGAAATAAAAGGAAGACTATGTCATTCAATGAACTTCACAGAAGACATTGCAAACGCACAAACTAGTTAGAAGGGCACGTGGACTAAGTGAAACAGGCTGACAAAAAGCAAAGCATCCTACCATTATAGTCTGCACAGTCTGTCAATCAACTACCATCAAAGTCCAAAGGGGAGTAGAGTCTCCCTTCCTTCTGCTGACTTGCAAAGCCCTGAATCATAGGATGCCTTGGGTTGGAAGGGACCTTCAAGACCATCTAGTTCCGTCCCACTAGGGATGCCACCCACCAGACCAGGCTGCCCAGGGCCCCATCCAACCTGGCCATGAACACATCCAGGGATGGGGCACCCACAGCTTCTCTGGGCAGCCTGTGCCAGTGCCTCACCACCCTCACAGTGAAGAATTTCCTCCTAACATCTAATCTAAATCTCCCCTCTTAGTTTAAAACAGTTCCCCTTTGTCCTATTGCTGTCTGCCCTTGTAAAATGACCAAGAGCTGTAATTTATGCTACTACTTCTTATCTGCTAAACCCCTAAGTGCCTTAGGACCCTTTTTATGCAGCCCAGCTTCTCCTTCAGTACCTATGCCTAGAGAATGATGAAACTTGGGTATTTTTTAAGAATGGTGGAGAAGGATGCAGGAAGCTTAAGTGAAGTGCTGCAGAGATCCAGCTAATAAGAAGCGAGACACATTTGGATTTGGTGGACTTTATGCTCTTGAAATGTGGGTTTCCACGCTCATCTATTTTAAACAGTTTTTCTAATTTACTGCATACCTAGGAAAATGAAAAGCTTAATCTAAAGGCAAGTTTGAGAGCCTATCTGTGTTGTTTGGGTAGTGTTTTAGGGTATGCTACTGGCAGATAATCTTCTGAGATCATTTAGAAAGCCAGAAAGTACAATTTTATTGGCTGAGTTATTCCATACCTGAACCTTGCTTTCCTGTTATCTGATGAATTCTGTCATCCATGTCTCTGACATTATAATGCAGTAGTCAAGGCTGCCGGCTGAAGCGGGAGAAACCACAGTTCTAGATCTTGCTTGATGATTACTTACAGAAATTGGATAGGCTTATTAATAACAAAAACAAAAAAAAGAGAAAGCTACTTCATAAGAGGCAACCACCCAGTATTTGGGATTCTTTTCAGAGATTTATGAGCATGAGCTACTTTAAAACATGCACTGAGATTTTTCATTGTTAAATGAAACTGCCAAATTCTGCCTAGAAATGATCCCTTGTTATTATGCCTGTAAAATCAGTAGCAGTCATGTTACTGTCTTGCTGAAACTAGCACTTGTCACACTGAACGATTTTGTTTTTTCTGTCCTTTATATGAACACCTGACTACACCCGTCTGTGGTCTAAAAGTGTAGGCAGAGATCTTCTTGTCAATGTAGCAGGGGTTGTTTGAGAACAAAGCCCTTTTTGTTCACTACCTCTTGTTATTTGCCGTTACTGGCCCCGGGGTGCAGATAAAGTTAAAGGACTGTGTGCTTGTTCTTCATTCCTCCAGGTGGAGTCAGGAGGTTCAATTTGTATCACTGCTGAAAGTGTGGAAAGCTGACTTTGCTGACTCTGGACTCCAGTAGATGAGGAACAGGTGACTACAGCTTAGCTAGAGACCAGTAGCCTCCAGCAGCAGGATAGCAATGGCAGCTGGGGAGCTGTAATCTCTTAAAAGCGGTGCAGCTGTCTCCAGAGTGGTAATATGATGATACATGTACTTGTACTGCGAACCCTTGGAGGTGGGGGTTGTCTAGTTGTTCTGTCCTTGTATTGTACCTAGTAAAATAGAGTTCAGGTTCATAACTGAGCCCTAAGGTAAAAATAGTAAAAACAAACAAAACCAACCCACACTTTTAAATAAGCAAAGCAGGAGTTTGACTTTGAATCTTGTATGTGTATCCTAATCAGAAAGCAAATGTTTATTTAGAGCCCTGATATCTTTACCATTCCATCTAAGTTTTTAATGACATTTTGGACAGAAAGCTGTTTCACTTGAAGATTCCTCATAAGAGCTAGCGTACCACCCAGCAGTAGAGAAGAGTATAGATCAGTTCTGATTAAATACACAATGCCACCAAAATGGAAGGAAATATAATGACATTTGAATAAATCATTTTTTGAATTTGTTGAGTACAATTTTTAATCACTGAAGAATAAAATTTACACTTTTACCTCCTGCTGCCAGGAGGAAGACACTGATGCCTCAATTTTCTTTCTCCCAGAGAGATAATACCTATGTTGAGATGCCATTTTCCTGATGGGAATTAACACAAAGAACATTTTTCCACATTTGCTTTGTTGTGTATAGTGGTCTTCCAGTAAAAACATTCATTATAATTTGTAAGGTGATATTTCTTCAATGGTTTGACCGCAGCCCCATCTACTATTTTACTGTTAATTTTACTGATGCCCAAATGTAAAACATGCTTATAAACAGGAGTTGTTTATTGTTGTGTTGTTGCTTATTAACAAATAAGCAACAGCTGGACAGATTTCATGCTAAAAATTAATTTAGAAACTAGGAGGTAGAGACTACCTGGAATGACTTCCAGCAGTTGTGGGATATAGTATTTATTTTCATGTAATGCTGTTTTACAGCTTAGCACCTTTGGTAGAAAATCAGACATTCATCAAACTGTTTCCACTCAAAAATAAGGTTCCCGGTTAAAAGCAATTTATTCATTTTCTATAACTTCATTCTGAGTCTATCAATATAAAACATGTGTGCACAGCATAGCATTGTTTAGGGAAAATTTAACTGTGCTATTATATATAATTCTTAAAGTGATAAAAACAGAAGAGTTCCTTCATTTTATATCAGAAAAATTGTTCAGTGTTCAAGCATGAATGAGGCATATAATAGTGATGAATTTAGTTCCTTACCATATTAAATTTTCAACAATACCATTGTGAATGCTTTGAGAAAAAAATCATACATAGCATCACACTGTAGACTCATCTCATATAAATGTCCACTCATTTTATGAGTAATATAACAAGAGCAACCAGAATACTGAGCCAGAAAAATTGCATTGATACAAGTGGTACAAAACTGAGTTACAACCCATGGCATTGAGCAGAGAACATTAAATGTAGGTAGTAGCTCTGTGTTTAGCTACCTGTTATGACTAACTGTAGGATGCCAAAAATATCACCTGGATCTTTAAACAACAAGCAATTAATTAAAACCCTGGGTTTGGTTGCAACTGTTAAAGGTCTGAGTTGCAGCCTTTCCACACAATTCAATAAAGTTACTCCACTGAAACCCGTTGAAATTCTGTACATGCTTGCCTGCCACTTTTGGGCCCTATATAAAGAGAAAAAAAATTCTATTTCATTTTTCATTTCAAGACTATGAACATAACTAAGACAATGTTGGAAGTCAAGTGGCATCTCTGCATATATATATTTTGTATATATATATATCTATACAGAGTATATATACTTTGTATATATATACAGTTTGTATTTACCTATATATATATACACTATATATCATCTACTATTTATATAGTATATGTATATATTTAAGGGCAGTGGTAGAAGAATCATTGCATCGTAAGAAAACAATCTTATACGATAGCATTAATACGCTTAAGCATTTCAAGGAAATAAGCTTTAAGTGCTACTTATTGTAACAGATTGGAATGTGTAGACTTACAGTATTAGATGGTGGTAATCTCCCTGGTGCAAGCCTGATTGCATGGGTAGCAAGAGTTGGCTAATCCTTTTCGGCCAATGGCATAAAATAAGGATTAGTTTTTCATTTACTGAAACTGAGTGGGTCATTAAGTTCCAAAGACACTAATGAGCCTGAACAGGCAATTGGATTCTGGTTTCAAAGTTATGGGCTAGTCTAAAAGGAGATGATTGTGTCTTTTAATGATTTTAAACAGGATGTTTCAGTGACCTTTTTCCTGAAAAAAAAAAAAAAAAAAGATATAACCATGGAACGCAAACCTGGAATGTTGACTTTTCTCTTGGAACTTGAGTTGTTGCCAGATTCATTGCCTTAGAGGCTGAATGGCTCATTTAGAAATGTATCTGTTGCCTTGCTTTTATGTTCTGCTCTTGATGTCTCCAGAGTTGACACGAGTCACATGCAATCAAGTCTGTATTCCTGGTGGACAGGCACTGTCCTAATATTCTCTGACTCACACCCAGGTTGTTTGCAGCTCAGCAGTTCTGCTTCCAGACACATCACTTTGTGTTCTGATGCTAGCATCTTGCTGAGAAATTGCCTCTTGGCACGTTGTTTCTTCAATCCTGTACCTTGCTTGATTTGATGTGAAGATGATGCTCTTTTTAGCACATGCAACACGTTACCTTTGAAAAGGTAATTCTTTTCCCCCACCTTGCTATGTCCCAGATTTTCTTCTTTTCAATAATCATTTGTATTCCACAATAATATGTAGTCTGTATTTGGTTTCATTCAAATCAACAGATGCTGCCAAAAGAATGTAAAAGAAAATACCAAAAGATGGACATTTCAATGTTAAGAGAATGTTTAAACGTATGCAAAAGGCAAATACATTGGTTGTTATGATTCCTTAGAGGAAGTAAAGTCAAATGTTCTAATAACATAAACTTAATCTTCCCTAGCATACCATAATCCAAAAAGCAGACGCAAAATTATTTCACAGCACATTTTATTCCATAGTACTTTGAGATTTTGGTTGGGGAAAATCAGGGAAAGAAGTGCTCTAGCTAGTAGGCAACCAGCTGTTACGGCTGGTGGGAAGCTTGGTAGTTGACAGTCCATACTGAAACTCAGTTTGGAGCTTGCAGTTCTTATCTGCTCCCTTCTGCTGGAGCAGGACTGCCTTCAGCTAAGTGTGGTCTCTTGCGGCTTTTTTCTTTTTTTGGGGGGCACATCTTTGGCTAGTTTTACTGTTTCCGCAAAATGCATGGTACTGTGATCAGTGATGTTGCTCACTGCCACAGATGAAAAGGGCTTATGTCCAGAAGCTATGGGTATCAGAAGTTACTAAAAATGTTTCTTAACAGTTAGCTGCAAAATCCTTTGTAAGCAATATTTCCATTACATTTCAGGGAGGTGCCAAGCCTTTGAAGCATTCTAGCCATTAGTAGCACTGGTGTGCACCACAATTTCAAATCATCCCACATGGGTTGACAAATGTCACCTGATAAAATACATACTTTAAAGTGATTTTTGCCTTGCGAATCTTGCCCCAAATGCTTGACCAATTGTGTTTCTCACTGCTACCTATATTGAAGGAGTTATCATATGTAACTGCCTTTTTCTCTTTCTCCCTCACAGTTGGAAGAGGCTCACAAAAAATATGCATGCTTATTACTAATGCAATCTAAGAGGTGAGATGTTAAGCTAAGGCCCTGGCCACCTATCTTTGCAAATCCCATTGCTTGTCACTGCTGTTGTTTTGTTAGAAGAAGAGAGATGCAGAACATAGCTTAGATTTTTTTTTTTTCCGTCAATACTCGTGAATCATCATCAAAGGCCAAAGAGCAGTAGAGTTCTGATAAAAAAGATGTAAATCACAGAGTATGTGGAAAACCAACACTGAACTTCAGAGGTACTTTTAAGCCAAAGCTGGCCACCTGTCCAGAGCACTTAAAAGAAGCTGGCTCTGAGAAGTAGGTCATTACTTCGTGTAAACTTCCTCTTTACCTTGGATTGTACTCTTACCAGGTTTCAAAAAATAGACTTTTTTTTTTTTTTTTGCTAGCATAGGTGAAGCATTCTGATTGCAAAGACAGTGCAACAATAACTCTTGGGTAGATTTTCTGCTTTAGCCCAGCTTCAAAGACCTGAGAGCTATGAAAGTGGCTTTATATTGTGGGGCTTGGGGTTGCCATTGTCGCTGCATCAGCTTGTAATTCTAGTTTGCCAAGTACAAATAAATAAAGCGTAGTAGTGGCTATAGTCTGCTGAGTGCCTGGTGCCACGTGGTAAGAATTTTGTGTTATCACTTGTACAAAGAGTTGTATCAAAATTACCAATTCTTGTGACTTTTGGAAGAATCATTAAAAAAGCCAATAATTAGATGCACATAAGAGGTTAATTGTTCAGACTGCTCTTTTAAATAGAATGTCCTGAGATATTCTTGGTGCTTATCAATAGAACACTTGGATTACCTGTCTTGTGTTGCACTGAAACTGTGGACTGGCTGTAGCTGATTATATTGCCCATTATCACAGTCACTGAGCATCTCTGAATCCCCAGTAACATAACGAGGAACTGAATTTGGGTTTGGATTGTTAAGGGACATTGGATTGTTGCAGATGTCCCTCAATTCTACCAGAGGATCACAAGCAGGAATATTAGGTCAGATTTTCTGAATCTGTTGCTTCTCTCTGAACCACTGGACCATCTACGGGTATGGAAAGAACATTTATCTCAATGGCAGTCAATAGTAATATTCCCAGGAGCTACACATCCACATAAAACACTTGAAAATATTAATGGTAGGCAAGAGATTTTTGTGCCAGCATACAGGGACCATATGAAACTTCTTTCCTGAGGAATCAGAAATACTGCTTCAGTATGGTGAGTTACGGATCAACTACCCTTGTACATAAACGTCTATGGGTTTGCCCTGCGTTCTCTGCACTTCCTGTGTCATTACAATATGCGGGGTTTGCTGGGGTGTGGGGGATCCCCACACACCTGCTTATGTCCCTGTGCTGATTTTGGAGAATGAGGACGACACACATGATCTAAAACAGAATTCTTATGCTGCCAAGATTGCTTTAGTGTTACATTGGGCAGCTCTGTGATACAAAGCACATGCAAGGGGTTGAGGCATAAGTCTTTTTCAGTATGTAAATTACCCATTTGCAGCAGTGTAAGGCTGGCAGCAGCATACTCCGCTTCGCATGTTTATTGCAGCTAGCTCACATATTGTGGTGTCAATATTTTAACACAGAGCATTTTACATAGCAAAAAGAAAAAAAAGAAAGATGCTCCAGTGGATAGTGTATGTATTTCAGTTCCCCTTGTTGAGCTTTATCGGAGCTGACACTACTGGAATAAAGTAGATTGACAAAGGCTGGGCAGAGCACTTTTATCATTTGCAAGTATTGGCATAAAGTAAAATAATGATTTGAATTTCTGTTTTCTGTCTTTTGTGGCTTACATTGTCAGTTATGGTGATGTTTTTGACAAGGGAGTGCTGCTGGGTTAGTGATTTCTTCCAGAGCTTCAGAAATAGTTAAGTTATCTGTTATTATCGTCATATCAAGACTGACAGTTGATGGTCAGTGCTTATATATTGTCTTTGTAAATTACAAAATGAAGTTAGGAGCGGCAAATGCATCTCTCCACTTTTATAAGGTTAATTCCATGGAATTGTTTACATGTGCATATATTCACACATGGCAAAATTCTTGGTATTTGTTAAGATGTGCAAAATAACTTCAGAAGATAGATGCAGTAATAGAGCAGGGAAGATAAAAATGCTGACTATGCTGAGCATGTCTCTTGAGAATTTGTACAGTTTTGGAAATACTTATGTCTCTGCAAAATCCCGACTGAAGGTATTAGAACAATGCTGTTATTAAAACAAATGTCTGCTTTTAGCTGGTTTTGTTATGTGTTACAGTGCAGTGACTAACACTACTGTAGTTTTATAACCCGGTGAAATACATAGGTAACATTTAGCTATACCTCAGGTTTCCCTAGGTCCTTATAATTAGAAAGTTCTATCATTGAGGGTTGCAATATGAGTACAGTTTAATTCATGTACCATGATTTAAAAAGAGAGAGAAAGGCGAAGTTCAAATATTGAAATCATATAATTAACTCTTAACTCATATGACTAAATGATAGTTAAGTATCAAGCCATACAACTGCATTATGCTGTATTTGCAATGTAGATACATGGAATTACAAAATATGAGCTGTGTGACTGTGGTGTTGGCAAAAGAAAACAATAATTACTGCTAAATCATTTTGATAATATGGTTGAGATTTCAGGAACTGTGTAATACTGGACCAAAACTTAGTTTTATGCCATCAGCTACTTCCAAATAAAAGGTAGGCTGACTTCTTATTCACTGCATGTGAGAATTGGGTAAACCTTGTGTAAATATTCCTAGCTGGGAAAACATTGCTGCTGTTACGACTCAAAAGATTGATTCAGGAGCAATCCTTCCTAGTCTTCCTTCTTCAGTGAAAGCAAGCACGTGTCTGAATTACTTTGTATTTATAGCTAGGAGATGTGTGTAGCAATTATCATGTATATTATAGAAGTGCCCACAGGGTACAGCTTCATTTAGGGCTGCATTCTGTTATGCAGTGAGAGAGAGTCCAAGCCTTAAATGTTTTACAGTTTAAAAAGACTGGGCAGACAGTGGTGAGCTGGATCATAAAATGCCAAGTGCTTCCCATAAGTGCTGGGCACGTTTGGTTTCCACCTGGAAACCAATAGGAGTTAAGGTTGCTTAGGACCTCTCAGTACCAGTCAGTCTGCTCCATCAAGCCTATAAGACTCATTAAAAAAGAAAATATCAGCTAAAAAAAAATTAAAAAATAATCAAATTTTCCCCTCTGCTTGTTTCATAGCATTTGCAGAGGGGAAAAAAAGCCTTAAAAGAAATAATAGGCATTTGGAAATTGTGGTAGTAGGAAATAAAACAGAATTCCTTTCTTTGGCTATGCTTTGTTAGGATGTTTCAGGAAGGTGTTGTTCACCAAATTCAAACTCTACATTTCCACTAGATCAGTGTTACTGACAAGCCCTGCTCTGAGCAGAGTTGTCAGCAAGAACTTAAGCTGGGAGAAATTTATAAAACCTGAAGAACAGCAGCTTTCGAAGTGCTGAATGTCCTTTCAAGTGTATGTCAGTCTAGAAAGATGATGAAAGAGCAAATCTGGTGAGGGAAAGAGAGGCAAAAGTTGCGGCAGGGGGGGGTTAGGGTAGATATTAGGAAAAATTTCTTTACTGAAAGGGTTGTTAGACATTGGAACAGGCTGCCCAGGGAAGGGGTTGAGTCACCATCCCTGGATGTATTTAAAAGACATTTGGATGTAGAGCTTAGCGACATGGTCTAGTGGAGGGCTTGTTAGTGTTAGGTCATAGGTTGGACTAGGTGATCTTGAAGGTCTCTTCCAACCTAGAGGATTCTGTGATATTCAAGACGTAATGAAAAAGTTATGGAAAAATCTTTGGTATCAAAGACTGGCAATTAGTGCCACAGATACAATGTATTTATTCCTTCTTACCCCCAGACTGTGTGTAGGACTATATGTAAGATTAACCAATGTCTGCATGCTCCAGAGCTCTGGTCTGGGTTCAAGAAGAGTAGTGTAGCTCCGCGGCACAGCTGTACATAGCCCAGCATCCAGCACGGATCATTATAGCGCACTGGTGCAGCAGCAACCCATGCGCAAGCCGTGTAAGTCAGCATAAAGATACAGCAGTCAACAGCATTATGTCAGGTAAGTGGCCTGGGAAGCTGGCCTTATTTCTCCTATAATAAATACCATCTCTGCTGGGGTTATTTTTATTGTCATTAGTAAAGTCAGCATTACAGCTTCTGGCAGCTGTTGTGGGAGGCAAAAAGAAGGCCATCCATATGGCTCTGTGCATTGTACCCGAAGCATCTTGTGTTTGGGAAGATTCTTACAAATGTCAATGGTGGGTCATTTAAGGTCTGGTTTTATTTCTGTAAAGTCAATGGGGATTTTGTTATTTATTAGTGGGAGCAGAAACAAAACCTTAATCCCTGTCAATTCTGTTTGTATTACATTATACAGAGTGACACAGATGTGCATAGTACACCATGAAAAAAACAGGATCTTATGCTGCCATCACCTGTTCTCCAGCAACAGTGGGACTGGCAGCAGAAGGAACCTGCAGACAGGCAGCTCTGGGCCACTTGTTCATTTTTTCCCATCCCCTGTGAGAGAAAATAAATGTTGGAGAAGTAGATGTGAGTCACTAAACTTATGTATGCCACCCATAGTCTCACTGGTGGTGAGCTCTCAAGATGCTGACAGTATCAGTTGGTTGGACACAACGTTAGCTACTGTAAGTGTCGCAAGATCTGGAACAGGACGATAGGCATTTGTAAACACAGTGAAAGGGTGGGCATTTAAACAGGGACTGGGGCAGGGGAGGCCAAGCAGAAAAACAAGTAAGCAACAAACAGGATATCAGAAAAAGAATGGGATCACAAAGCACGAAGAAGGAACACTGGGTGGGAAAACAGATCCCCCAAAATGGGTCCTGTTTATTCCAGCTGAGTCACTTTGACCCAAATGCTTTGCCTTATCAGCATCCCCTCCCTGCTGTGTGTTGGCTCCAGTGAAGGCTGAGCAGTACAGCAAGGATGCAGCCAAGTGCTCCTGGTTGGGGACCTCGGCTTTCCTACAGCTTTTGTAGTTTATTGTTGGTACCTCAGTGGCTGATTACATCAGCTTAGGCGGCAGTGATCAGAGGAGATGCTGAAGTCTGCTGCTCAGAAAGTAAAACCATTGCTGAGGCGGACAGTAGCAAAGAAATTTGGAAATCCTGATGCAGAAATGCCTAAGCCTGTGTGTGCCTCTACTTGCATAACCCCCGCTTCGTGCCGAGTGCTAGGCCTGGCATGTCCTGCTGCTGCACGGCTGGGTTTGGCCACTGCGTGAAGCATCTTTTCATTCCTCACATCATGTCTCGTTGTTCTGGAATGCCAGGGTTGTCCCTCTGCAGTGTTGGCCTGAGCATGTCAAGGCGGCCGCTCCTCGCTTGTGAAGTGGGCTGCTCTCAACCTAGGCTGCTCCAGCCTGGCAGGCGCTGCTAAAATTGCTTTCTGAGTGTGAGCTGCTTGCACATGGTTAGAGCGGGACTCACGTCTGGCCAATTTCTTGGTTGTGCTGTCAGGAATGCAAGGACACTCAGAGCATCATGTATGGAGGATGCGTGCGTCGTTGGGTGTGGGAATTTTGTGATGGATGGAGCCAGTCCCATGAGCTCAGAATTCACCTCCTTCTCTGTCTCCTCGTGACAGCCGGAGGTACCAACTGATTTTAACAGATAAGTTTGTTAACAGATTTCTCCACAAGTGGCAATATTATTTATCATATTATAAATTTATTTCACATGATGAGTTTATTTTGTAATAAACCAAGTGTTAACCGAGTCTTGCTACGTTGCTTGCTAATACTTTCTCAAAGCCTTGGAAAGTAAAGCAAGGACAAACTGCTTTTCAGCTTTGTTCCTGTTGCCCATACTTGTAGCACGGTATAAGTACCACTCACACACTCCTGTGGCTGGCAGACCTGGCTGTTCAAGCATTCATGAGCAGCAAGAACATTATCTCCATAAACGGAATACATGCAGACACGGGCTCATGTACACAAACAAACAGCAATCCATTCCCTCTTGCGTATGCACTTCAGTTGTCAGCCTCTTACTTCTCGAGGCACATGTGGATATAGGAAAGCCTGGTACTAGTGCAGGCTCTAAACAAACTGCTGAATGAATGGAAAGCCACTAACACACAACTATTTGTTTTATTAAGCTTCTGGAGAACTGGATGTGTCTCTGGGTAAGTCAGTGGTTTTCCTATATCTCTACTCTCAATGGATCAAAATTACCGTGTCAATAATGACATTATCATCATCATTATTTTTATGTGCCAGAAAGTCTATGAGAAGCCTCTTACAGAAAGGTTTTAGTCTCAGAACATGCAGTCACTGTGCCACTAAAGCTGAGTTATGATCTTAGCAATACATAAGTATCACTCACCCCAGGATTCCGAGTGAAAACAGACCCATACGCCCCCTCCTGCCTTCTCCACTGTCGTGTCCAGCCTGCGTCACTGATTTTGCCTCTTTCTGTTCCTCTTCCCTCTTTCCATGCATTGGCAGCTTCTCCCACTCCTTTGTAAAGGCTGAACTTGTCATTTGCAAAATTCATCCCCGTGTCTCGCACCAGGGAGTGATTTTGTAAATGCCTCAACACATCATCTCTGCCCATGGCTGCTGTCTGCGTGCTGCAGTGCTCGCTGCGAGGGTCGTCCAGGCTGACTCTAAGAGGAGAACCTGGGGATGTAGCACTAGAGGAGAGCACCCAGGGCACTGACTCCTCTGCTGCCACCTATGCCTGGGATTAAAGCTGTGTGGGAGGTGGAAGGTTTTATGACAGGCTTTAGCATTTTGAAATACTACCTTTCTCTGTTGGAGGAGAGGAGTAGTTCTCCATGAGGAAAATGGTTTACGAATGCCTGGGGTCACCTGAAACATTTCTATTTCAAGTACTTAGAAATGAGATTTCTTTACAGTGTAGTTTTATAAACTGAAATGACAATCTGAAAACTAAGTCCTGTGACTCTGTCCAGATCTGGGAAACCTTTCAGTGCTGACAGAAAACAGAATATTCCAGCTGACGCTGACTCTCTTCATGTCTTGCTGATCAGCTTTTCTTGCAAAGCATTGTGAGAAACATTTAGGTTTCTCACAAGAATCGATATTGGTCAGAAGTGTGTGTATGCTTGGGCCAGCATGAAGCTTGCCGTGAGCTGTCTGATCTGGGTGCTGCTCCCATTTGCTCTCCAAGAGAGGAACGGCACGCTCTGACCACAGCTGAGTATTCGCTGCAGAGGTAGTGGAGGAACAGCTATTCCTGGCTAGGGAGATGTGGTCCCTGTCAGCTTAGGACATTTTAACTTAATTGTGACAAGTGCTTCTTAGTGCCAGTGCTGGGTTGCTATGCCCAGGATGTGTTTCTGGGAATGCATCTACTACGTGGGCTTCTATTTTTTATCTTAAGTCCAGTTATTCAAAAAGGCCTAAAAGGGTCTCCACAAAGGCAAGAGAAGTGCTGTGTGTGTCTCCTGGCATCCTGCAAAGAGGCACTTCTTCCATCTTTCTCTTTTTCTTTTAAATGAGAGTGAAAAAAGGTTCATGTCTTGTCAGGGTACTGAAAAGATAAATTTTTCTATATCTGAAACATCACATACATTCATAGGACAGGCTACTGGTAATAAATACCGCAAAGCTGTGCTGAGCTCCTTACTCCAAGAACTTCAGGTGGAAACCTGGTGAAAGCATTTCCAAGCTTTGGTTGGAGCATGTTGTGTTGTTTTGTTTTGCTTTGCTTTGCTTTGTTTATTCACCAGAGACATAGTCTTTCTTTCCCAGGGAAAGGTATGATATTTCCAAACCTGTTGGCAGGAAAAGCCAGCACTGTTCAGTTGGATGTTTGACCACAGAGGTATTTTCATGCTCCAACCTTCCTGAACACAACTGTTACCTCTCCCATGTGTTCGGAACAACTGTGGGTGCCACAGGCATGGTCCTGCCCTCACCAGCCTTTCTTTACAGCACCACACTGACAGAAAGGGTCCCCTTTGTGCCTAAAATCCGGGTGGAATGTATATGTCCATCTCATCAAATGAAGTTAAAGAAACTCCTTTACATAGAATACGTTAAAGATCATAATGTGCCGTTAGATCACGCCTTTGGTTATTTACTGCTTTATTTGTTCAGAGAAGGTATTCCCCTAACACTGGGGATCTATTTGACTGGCTCTGTACTGCAGTGGAGGGACTGAACCCCCAGGCATTCAAGCCTTGACCAGGGGAAGCAGAAATAAAAAACAGTTGCCAGTACTTCCACCAGTTAAGGCACAAGAATTATTGAGTATTTTCTCCGATATCACAGCAATCTTCCCCTCTGCCAGAACATATCTGAGAACAATCATTCCTTGGACTGTGTACATCGACCCACTGACATTGTTTCAAAGATCAACTCACCTCTTACATGTGCAAAACAAAGCAGATTTTGATCTACTTTCATTATGTTTTGTGAGTGTGCATGTGACATAATTTAAATAAGCTTATCCTACTCAGAAAGAAAAAAAAAAGGACATTACTACCACAGTTTAGGTAAACCAAGCAATTATTCTGTTACTAAGTGTAATTAATGCCTAATGACTTGCTTTGATTAATAGGACAACCAGCATCTGCTCCTAGTAATAGGGATTAGTAACCCAAGCCGTCTCATATATTAGAAGGTAGGGCGTTCTTTCGTATTAAAACCTATTTTTCCACATTCATCTCAAAGCAGAAAAAACAGCCCTGTGCTATGTTCAAAAAACAGAATAAAGGGGAGGCAATATATTTCTGAAGGAATATGGAGAAGGCTTTAGAATGTCTTCAAGAATTCATATCTTTTAGTGAGTAAAATCCATCCTTTAAGAAAGAAATTACTTTGATCTAATTGTCTGACAGTTTTCATAGACAAATGACCAAACCATTTAAGATTCTGCATCTTCTAGCAGTAGAGGCATCTGGAACAGAAAGTTGAACTAAATAAGAATCTGCATTTGATATTTCTGTGTTGCTGATTACTGCTAAACATTCCCTCAGTTTAGGAAACAAAAGCATGGCATTTTAGAAATAGTAGTTATTTTTCTCAGTCTCCTGATTAGTTTCTCCTTTTTTTTTTTTTTTTCTCTATGGATAAAGAGTTACAACATACAATGAAGCTACAAGGCTAATCACGCTTCATCATCTTCTATTGATCCTAAAGCTAGAGATGGAGTGCAGTTAGATGCAAACACTAATCCAATTGTATAACAGACATCCCCATATGGTTAGTCACTGGCTTTGCCTTAAGCCAATCAATAATCACTTTGATGAAGAAAAATAAATTTGGATTTTTTTAGTTGAAAGGTCATTTGGCCTCTGAATGCTGCAACTACCAAATGATAGCCAGGTGTTACGGACTTCTCAGTCACTTCAGTGTTCACTCAAAACCAGTTCTTGCAATGGATGGTAGATAACTTAGGAAATGATTCTCATTACTGGGATTACTGCAGAGCCAAGAACAGAATTAGCGTGAGCCACACACCTTGCTTCTAAAAGCCTTTAAAAGAGACTAAACACCTCATAAAATGAGCTGGGCTTTCATTGCAATATAAACAGAAACTATCCGTGAGGGAACTATGTCAGTATAAGCCATTGAACATACGTGGTTTGTGGTGGGGGCTCACCTGGAGGCTTTTACTGTCCCATCTGTGAACATTGCAAGAATGGAGAGTGAATCCATAGCAGGCACCTGATAAGCTCTCGGTTTAGTCTGCTGATGGACGCTTTCACAGAAACGTTCATCTGCTGTGATACACGCAGTGCTGAATATAGTGAAAAGAGACATAAATACCAACATTTCAAGTGGCTCTACTTTAGCCTCTCTCTGAGTTTGGCTGAGGACTGACTCCTGTGTTTGGTCACAGACGGTGCATATGTCCCCTGTACCAGGTCCTCTGTGCCCAGAAAGACTATTTCGAGTTCTCTTGCACAGGGATTTGTGCTGCAATTGCAGAGGGATTCCAGCAGGTCAGGACTGATGATGAGGGATGATGACTGATGATTGAATATTCACTCTATGCTCAGCTTAATCCACTGAATAATTCTCTAGTAAAAAGCACTCAATATTCACAATGAATTGCCTTTGACCAGATGGGAGGTGAAACAAAAACATTGCGATAAACTTCAGAAATAATGCCAAATACCTGAACATACAAAGGAAATAAGATCTACTCTAAGATGCCCAACCGACCATGTATTAAATAAATATATTTTATACTGAAAATTATATCTTCTCTTGGCTTTATTTCCTCTTGGTTTGTATATTTACTCAGGTGGACTGTCCTATTTCATAAAGAGGCATCAGTTACATGCCTAGGTCTTCCAATTATCTTCATAGCTTTTTCTTTTTTCCTCCTACCTAATGTGGCTTTACCAAGCCTTTCAGATGTGCATTTCCTCCTGTTGCTTGTCATGGTGCCAAGATTCTACGTTTTATTTCTCCTTCTGGAATCAAAGCTCCCTTGTCATCTTCTTTTGTCCTTATGGAGACCCAGAGACATAGTTACTGAAGCAGGACATTTACTCTCATACCATCCACTGCAACCAGGTTCTGTCTTCATGGTCTGTCTGTAATATTTTAAAATGAATGGGTGAGTGACCAGGTCTTCTTTGCCGCTTTGAAAGTACCAGCATGAAGTGTTATTCCTTATAAAGTACACTGTGGACATACCTAGGGACCTCCAGCAGGGTGAAGCAGGAGCTGTGCAGGTACAGTCCCTGCACTGAGGAGTGGAGCCAGGTCTGCTCAGCCATTAGACTACTTCACATGGGGTTGCATTATAATATACGGTCAGCTCTGAACTAGATGGTGTGAAGATGCTCGAGCAGCCTCAGAAAGAGCAGAGCAGCATTTTTGTGACTCTGCACTACACCCTCTTCATCTATATTGCTTGCACAATGCACATGCACAGGAGTGATTTATCTGCAAGCTGGATAGTCTGCCAGGGAATAATGGCAAGGAAACAAAGAATTCGCAGAGTATGTGACAACACATCACATTTAGAGGTTCTTTCCCCCAGCAGGTCTTTAAAGTAGGGAATCTAAGCACTAGCAGGTACCAAGCACTCAAGACACCAGAATTTATTGGTGAAAGTTATTTACAAGCCAGTATGCATACTGCATGCAAAGCAGGACCTCAGCAAAAATAACCTGCCTAAAAGATGCTCAAAATCCAGCTCCTGGACAAAGACTTTCTCGGTATATGTTCTCTAGCTGGAGGATGAGGACTGTTTTGGCATGTGTTCTCTGGTAGGCCCCTGCATTCCTCCTTGCGCTGGTGGTGCATCTTTTTACCTTTGCTTGTAATTAGAGCTGCTTTTTGATTGGTCTTGACAGCAGTTTGAAGTGGTCTTTTTGTTCAGAAATGTCACCAGGAAGTATATTAATGGAGAGATGCCAAAGGTATTAAGAGCTACAGAGTCCCAAGTTACAATGGAGATATATTCTTGTGTATATTCCAGTGCAATCTTTGCAATATAAAAGCAGAGACAAAACATCTCCTGTGTTTCTTTCCTCCCTTGAATTCCATCTTTCACCACCCTATTCCCTTTGCAGATTGGTGAGCGGCAGTTGCTAAATATATGCATAATAGTGAAAACCACTACATAATACACTGCATTGAAAAAGAGTCGTGCCAGGCTTCTAGGTCAAGGGAAGGAATATCTCTTTCTTTCCTAGTCAGCTTATCTTCCCATTTGTCTCCTTTCTCTTTATGAAAGAGCTGATGGGGAAGGTCTCCAGTTGAAGGAGCTATTCAGAAACAGACCTGACATTTTGAATCAAAATTCAGACTGCCTCCAAACATCCTGTCCCCAGTGCTATTAAACAATAATCAAAGTATAATGAAATTCATATTTACTCTGAAAACAAAATACATACAGGCATTTGGTTTAAGAAAATCCAAATAATTGCCTCATAAAAGATATACTTGACAAATGGGTGCAAAATGGATAATTTAGGTAGACTGTGAAAAAAAAAGTAATGCCTGAATCTCTGGGATGAAGAGACAAGAGCAAACAGTAGGCAGAAGCACAGATGTTTGCACTCTTATTCTTTAGAAGAATGAATAGGTAGATGGGGACAAAGGCTTGAAAAGGGTCCCCCATTTCACCAAAGCACAACCCTGGCATCACAAGCAGTTTGGTGATGGATGTGAGGCTCAGATTCACAGCACAGCACACACCAGTCCTCACATGCCATCATTTCTGGCCTTTGTGTTGCACAGCAGTCTCTGACATCGATAGCAAATTTAACACCTTCAGTGCGCTGAATTAACACTTTCAGTTTCGGTGAAAACTCGGATGACACTGGGGAGATTTTACCCCAAACTATGGGTAAAAGCAAAAAATTATAGCCCTAAACCAAGGGCACGTGTCCATCTGATCTATGGCACAAATTCCTTCTTGACCCCAAGTCTGTCATCAATTTAACATTAACTGTGTGATAAATCACCCACTACTTGAGAGGTTTCTCAGGACCAGCAGAAGCACCAACATAACCCACATGAAAATCTATCCACATGAGGATGCTTTAGAAGAGGCTGGAGAAAAGCAACTCAACCCCCAGATTTGGCGGTAAGGGTGGAAAAAAAATCCTTTCGGACTCTTACAAATGGTCAGAATTAGCTCCAAAGAACATTCAAAACAGAGAAGCACTTTGGTATTTGGACCTAGACACCGACTCTGAAATGCTGAGGACCCAACATAAGAAGTGTGTCCTGGCCAGGACCCCACTGCAATGCGAATTGTCACCTGAGCTGTAAAGCGACCCTGTTGCAGGCAGGCAGGTAGGGATTACTGGCTTGTGTTCAGGATCCCAGGCAACTGTATCAGGATGTGGTGTTTCTTGGTAGGTCAGGCTGATGGTTGGACTTGATGACCTTGAAGGTCTTTTCCAACCTAGATGATTCTATGATTCTATGATTATCCTTACAGTCATGGGTATATAAGCACAGAGGATAATGAAATAACAAAGCATAAAGCCAAGGAGGTGAAAAAGGTTTTTGTATGTCTTGTTGCTTGCCCTTTAATCTGGCAGCAAAGGGACAGCAGCCACTACAGTTATTAGAAGCTCTAATGCAATGAGCTGGAACAGCAGAGAGGGCCAGTTAGGTGTTTACTAACCTCGCCAAAGATCCACGGCTTGCAAAGGCCCAGACACGTCCCACACAAGCTCACATGGTTTGCCGCAACCAGTGGCCTCATGTCTCACATATAATACTGACCCAAGCAGAGTAATTGAGCGAGGGTGGCAGGAAACAAGCGCAGTGCAGTTGTGAGATGCTTCCTGGCCCACCACCTAGCTGCGTCCCTAGGGCTTCTGAACACCACAGCAGGGTGAGCAGGGTTACTCAAAAGGGAATTGTTGCCACGTATGAGATCTCCAGACTGCTGCTGAGCCAGGAGAGTCCCAGATCAGTGGTAGCTTGTGTGTGACCAGAGTGGATTCTGCAGACTGCTGCCCCAAAGCAATGATCTCCTGTATTTCTACTGCTAAAGTCCTTACGTAGGAGTTTTGCTAAGTAGCACAATCCAAAGGCTGTGTTCTGCTCTCAGAGAGAGCATGGCCCCCATTAATACGCATTCACGCTGAATACATCTGCCTATTGCCTGGTACCAGGACATCCTGAGGTGGTAGAGCACCGCAGGAAGCTTCACGTTCTTCAGAGGCTGGATGAGAAATGCTATAGAGCTAAAGAAAACATCAGCTTCGTTAGAACGACCCACTGTGCTTCACAACAGACCTGACTCCATCAGTTCTTGCCCTTGCCCTGCCTTCCCTGCCTTCCTGCTACAGGATTAAAAAACAAAACAAAACAACACAATACACTTATCTGCAAAACCTCCAGGGGCAAAACTTTCCTCTGCAGCCTTCATCGCATCTCTCAATCTCATATTCGCAAGTACAGAATTCATTGTATAATCCACACCCACTCAGCACAAAGATCATTCTTTGACATCAGAGGAAAAGTTAATGTATAAAGAAATAAAAGAATATGTAATGGAGATTTCCCCAGAGCAGAAAGGAGTGGAGAAATCTGCCATCGTGTATCATGCATCTCACTAACAGATACATATTCATTCTGCTTAAATGTATTCTGGTAGTTCTTATGTATTCCTTGTAGTTCCTAACAATTATATCTGATCTCTTTGTTAGGGACAGAAAATGTAGACTTAATAAGATGTCAACAGACAAGGAGTATAAAGTAATTGCCCATTACACTATAAATGTGTTATAATCATTTGCCAGAGGGAAAAGAAGTCTAATTGAATGAAAACTCTTGATGGTTTCATTATGCTTCTATTAAGAGGCAGTCAGTCCTCCTGATCCAAATATAAGGCTTGATGCTTCTTGCATTTACATCTGCAGAAAATTTGAGGTAACCACAGTGTTGCCAATGGATTTGCAACAAAGTAGGGCTGGAGTAGGAGAGATAAGAGTAGATCCTGAGCATTTCCGAGCCAGGATGAAATGAAAATATTTACCATGCATGTGACTGAGGAAGAAAAATTCAATACAAATGACAGCAAAGCTAAATAAAATGCCAGAGCTCTTTTCAGCAATGCCAGGAATCAAGCAAGGTCTGTGTGCATGGAGAAAGCAAAGTAAGAGCTAACTTTCTGCCTTTCAAATTGCACTGCTAAAAATCCAGGGTAATTATTTGCTTATTAGTTATTTAATAAAACTTCCTTTTCTCCATTCTCCCTGCCACCCAGGCAGAACACAGCTGTTGAAATCCCTTTCTGTCTTTGCCAAGATCAGCCCAGCCTTTTTCAATCACTCACTAACTCCCCCTTTCTCTGCTGCATCTCGTTCAAGCTTCTTGTCCTTGCCTTTGTGCCCTGCATAATTCCAGCTCTTCCCCACTTCGCATGCTACCCTGTGCACATCTTCCATGCCCTATGTACCAACTTCAGCATCCTGTGCATCTGCTTCTCTGTGAACCTCTTGGCATTTCCCCTGCTGCCACTATTCACAGCCATCCTGAGTCGCTTCACAAAGTCATCTCCCTCACCTACTTTCAACACTTTCTGAAGAACCTTTTCTTCCATGACCTTAAATAAACACATCTGGTGGCTTTGTCTACTTAGCACATGACAACAGGAATTGTCGCTCCTCCTCTGCTTTGGTCTCACTGAATATGTAGCTTCAGCGCTGGTGCTTCCTGTGCTTCTCCAGCCCATCCATCTTGGTGGCTGCTGTGAAGTTGTTTGTGAGCATCCTCTGATAGAAGCTGTGAATCTCTGTGGGGTCCCACCTGCACTGGAGGTCAGACAGAATAGACACTCCAAAGCTACGTTGTCTCTGAAAAAAAAAAAATTGGGCTTGTTTTGATCCATAAATGTCTCATACTTTTTTCCAGTGGGAGTAACCACCAATATATAATGCCTTTTAGCCTATGACAATACCCTGACTTTCCTTAATTGCTTTCCATGTGTTTCTCAAACACCATGCACAGCTCCCTGGGGATCTGCAAACCACAGACAGGAAACTACTGCTCACCCCTTGGCTTCCCCTGATCAGACAAGTCAGTAAAGCTTCCCGAGCAGAGGTATTCTGCGCTAGGTGAGGGCTTCTCGCAGCAGCAAGGATGTGCTCTGGAGGTAGCAAGGAGCAGTGATCTATTCTGCACAGGGAGTTTAAGGTGGTTAGAAAGCCAGACAGCTGCTGCTTCTGTTCACTTGCATGTATGCAAGATCCTATGTAAGTTAGGAGACAATTTAAAATCAGACCAGACATTATACATGTTGTGCAAGCAAAGATGTTGTAACTAGGACCGCCACGCAAAACAGAGGGAAACTGGATGACTAACCTGCTCAGCCGTGCATCCTTCTGGCCCTAAACCTTTAGGCTTCACTGTCCTTCTACCTGTCTACCTACCTGCCCAGACAGTCTGCTGCATACCGAGTCTTTTGCAAGCTGAGAACGTAATAGTGTGCTTTTACTACTTCTTCTCTGTATCATACCATTTTCCTTTTTAGCAGATTTGCATGTTACTGGTGTGAATCTCTTCCATTACCAGAATCTACTTAAAATCATAGAATCATAGAATATCCTGAGCTGGAAGGGACCCACAAGGATCATTGAGTCCAACTCCTGGCTCCACACAAGGCCACCCAAAAATCAAACCCTATGTCTGAGAGCATCGTGCAAACGCTTCTTGAACGCCAACAGGCTTGGTGCTGTGACCACTGCCCTGGGGAGGCCGCACCAGCGCAGGGACAATCGCTTCCCTCGACAGACTAGCAATG
Source organism: Anseranas semipalmata (assembly GCA_013399115.1). Classification (NCBI taxonomy): domain Eukaryota; kingdom Metazoa; phylum Chordata; class Aves; order Anseriformes; family Anseranatidae; genus Anseranas; species Anseranas semipalmata. Next base: position 40,578 of record VXAA01005620.1, read on the forward strand.
CTGTGCCTGATGCACCCCAGGGTATGGTTGGCCCTCCTGGCTGTCAGGACACGCTGCTGGCTCATATTCAGCTTGCTGCTGACCAGAACCCCGACGTCTCTTTCCATGGGGCTGCTCTGTGAAAAAAAGCTCACATTCAAGGCTCAGCACAATAAAAACCTGAGTTGTTTATGTAAAAAAAAGTCCTGGATAGATAGACTCAGCAGTGAACCTAATGTTTAGACATCCCCTACCTATCTCTATCATTTTGTTAAGGAAAATATCCCACCTCTTCATTTAATTTGGTTTTGAGGGTGATCACAGGGTATCTCTCCTAACTTCTGAACTCACCATCCATATTCAATCACATCTGACAGTCAGTTTCTGCAGACTTTCACCAGGAAGAAATACAAGAGAGACACAGGCTAGTCCCCCCAAAGGCAGGCAGGACTTAGCTGCTACCCAGCGCCTGGAAGTGAGCATTCGGCCAGGCAGCATCACGAGTGAGACAAGGGGATGCTTTTCCTGCCAGACAGAGGTAGGCAGCTGGGGGCACCACAGCGGAGAGAAATTTGGGGGACAAAGGGCACAGATCCATCGCAACTGAGGCTTCACTGCTTCATGTTGCAGTACTACTTCGTTACTCTGCATTGCATTTTTATCTTGCCTTCATTTAATTGGCTTGGGCACTTAGATGAAGAAGCCGTTGCAGAATTCTTGAATCATGAACATTTCATGATTTCATGATTAATTTCCCATCTCTTTTTGGCTGGGACAAAGATACCTATTTCTTCTGCCTCCTAGGAGATGCTTGCTGCTGTGTCCTGTCGATAGGCTCCGCTCTGTCCCCTGACTCCTCTGTTTGCAGAGCCACCTGCCTGTGCTTGCTAGGGCAAAGATATCTTGTACCTGTTGTAGAGATTTACTCTCATTGACACCAATATCCTGGCCTCATAATACAGTGGTATTAGCCAATTCCAAAATATTGACAGCTCAGATTGTAGCTGAGAGTCACGCTTTGGCATGCAGTCCTCTGCTTCAGTGTTAAAAGTTTTTGTCGTGCATCAGATTCAGACTCTGCAGGGAAAATTGCTGGTGGAGTGGAAATGTCTCCCTCCAGACACAGTCTGGTCCAAAGCTACCTGGAGTTAATGGATTTCTTTCCCTAAGGCTTCCAAAGTGGATTACATCTAACAGCGATGAACTGGCTTATAAACAGAGGAATATTCTCTATTTACAGGCTGGCTTTCCCTCAGCAGATGAGTGGTATTGGTAATAAACATACAGCTTCTTGTATGTAGCAGTGGGATTACTTGTATCTCTGCTGTTTTATATATAGATATAGATACTCTCTGTTCAGAAAAACCCAACACAAGAAATGTAGCTAAAATGCTGTGTGCAGCCTGATGGACTAACAGACACTGAGCTGCTTTGTCTTACATTAAGTATTTGGGGTGAAAATGGGATGGATCGAGATGATAAACAAAAACTGGATTTTATGTAAAAAGATTTATGTAAAAAAAAAAAACAGGATCACTAAACCCATGTTGATAAGATTAAATATCGCTGTTATTTTTAACATCACAAAAACAAGTCAGTTCCAAAATACCCAAGTTATTTTATCACTTTTAGTCTATAACTAGAACTCAGTAGTTTTAACAATTTCTTTTAGTGTAATGCAGCTATATTCAAAGCAAGAGTTATAAAGGTACTAGTAGTAATTCTGCTGGCATCTTTAGCCAAAAATTTCAGATTGGACATGGAATAGTAGGACTTTTTTTGGATAAAATCTTATTTTTAGTAAGAATTGAATGCTCATCTTTCCTGCTCTTGCAAACTCCCTCCAAGTGCATAGCTAGGCTCTGACCTCAAAAGCATCCTGCATTTTAGTCATGTTTTGCTGGTTGCCTTTGAATTGCAGCTGTTCTGAGAGGAGAAAACCTGACTGTATTTCTGAGGTATATCAAAGTGCAGATTCAGGAGAATGATTTTAGGCACCCATGCTTAAAGTTTTGACCAATGGGATTGCATTGGTATAAATAACAGCAAAGCCAATGATCTGGGAAAAATAACAAGGCAGAAAGATCTTCTCAAAGAAGGACAATCCAACTGCTGCAAAAGCTGCCAAGGATTACCATAAGGCAATAATTAATGACCACTGCTGCTGGGTCTCTTAACTGATGCAGGGGGAATATTGCTATAATCCTATTAGTGCATTGCTCTCATTAATGTGCTTATGTCAATTAGCTGAGCATTTTAGCAGAAAGGTGAATTTATATATATATATATATATATTTTTTTTTTTAAATCTAACATAGATGCTAAGTGCAAAAATCAATTTTGAACAACCACCAAATATCAAGGTCCAGTAATGAATCTTACCTGACACTAACGTTGTCTAATTACATTAAAATGTTGGAACTAATTTAATGGCATCAGAGCTCCCTGCTCCATAAATAAACACAAGTTTGGCTACATTTCTGAAGAATTTCATTTTCAAACAGAAAAAGATGACTGGAAATTCAAGTTTTGCTCATTTTCCACATTTCTGTGATTATTACTTTTTTGAAGTAAAGGGTAGGAAAAACCTGGGCTCAACAGAACATTCACCAATATCTCACCAGCAAAACAACAGAGCTTTTTGGGGAACATTTAAAAGAATGTGAATCTGGTTGTAATTGGGCAGAAAAGAAGAGGGACCAGAGGCTGCAGTGAAGATGCAACAAGGGTTTTTGTCACTCCGACACACTTGAGTCTTGAAAATGAGTTAAAAAAGACCCTGAACCAACAACTGTTCAAATGACTGCTAACTGGTTCTTTGGAGGAGATCTCATCTTTTTGAGGAGATTTTAACCTAATTCTCACTGTGTTTTTTCTTCAACAAAATAAAACAGCAGACACTTTAACAGTTGCCACGGCTGGAGCCTCCATAAGAGATTATGAGGCATGCAACCAGTTATTAAGTTCAGATATAAAAGCATTTCTGATTGTTTTCCCCCAAGATGAAATTCTGTTATAAAACCTGCTATTCATTTCCCATTGAAAGAGTAATTTGCGAAACTGTCTTTCTTTGTGTTCTAACTAGGCAGCAGATGGTTCCAGATAAGTTTTACTTGGTCATATTGATTTCACTGAAGGGATTTAATTTTATTTCTCAGCTGAATCACAGAAACACAGAATGGTTTAAGCTGGAAGGGAAGCTGAAGGTCGTTTGGTCCAACCCCCTGCTCAAGCAGGGACACCTAGATTAGATTGCCCAGGACCATGTCCAGACAGCTTCTGAATATCTCCAAGGAGGGAGAGCAGATTAAAATATGGGAGATGCATCACAGGCTTCTGAAATGGCAGAAACCTGCAAAGCAGCTACAGTGTCAGTCCTGCTGCTGGCAAAGTGGTCACCAGGAGGATCTCTTTCCCTTGTGACAGCTCAGAGACATCCGCTTCCTCCTGCAGCAGCATTTGCGTACAGGGAATATCACTGGCAGAGCCGGTGCAACACAAAGACAACAAGCAGACAAAGAACAAATGAGTGACTGTGTGGAAAAGATGTTGTGCAATGTGATTTTTTTAAACACTGTCCCCATCGTGGGCTTAATAAATAAATAAATCCTGTTATTTCCAAGCTCAGATCCATTTTCACACAAATGCACTTTCAACTGCAGTGATAAAAAAAAGAGGGACGTTTTTTTGTTGATTTTTCTTCAGTTCAGCCCTGAAGCAATAAACCAAATTGACTGCTAAATTTAGACAAGAATACAGTCTGGTCAAGTCATCTTAGAGTCTATGAATTTATTAATAAGGGAGATCAAGATGAGTCAGGAAAGAATCCCTGACATGCAGAGCTACTTCCCCTTTTAGTGGGTCAAGGATAGTTTGGGATTTGAAACATATTTTGTAATCTCCAATTTACACATCTAAGTCTAGGTTTCTTCTCTTAGCTATGGGACAAACCTGCACCGAGGAGGAGCAGCTGGCTGGGCAGCCCGGACCAGGACGTCCCCGTGGTGAGGGGCTGCTTGTTCCTGCCCAGCGATTCCACGTTGCTTCCTCTGGCTTTCCCTGGCCCTTTGGCTCCCTCCCCTTTTTCCCATTTGTTAATCCTCACTGAACTCCTTCCCAGTCAATGGTCCTCATCTTATTATCATGCTGGTCTTTCTGTTTGCAGGCTCTTCCTTGCTCTCGCCATGTTTGGCGTCTCTATTTAGAAGAGAAACTCTGGCATAAGAACACCCAGCATGTACATATGACAAGAATCTACCACAATAAAAATAATCAGAATAATATAATAATACTGCTCTTTTATAAGCAGTATTTCCTATGTGTTACCTAGCAAAAGAGCCCCTGGGAATCTATCTGAAGCCCTAGCTGGTGCCTGCACGTTTTCTGCAAAGCAGGTGTGATGGCTGATGCTCAGTCATATTCCTCACACAGTCCTTATCCTTTAATCTTGGACTTTTCATGGAGGTGTCCAGCTATTTCACAACTTCTTCCAGATAAGAAAATAAATCCATAGCAAGAATAAATGATCTGTTCCCAGTGCTGCACCAGTGAGGATACAGCCAAGTAGATGACCCATTGTGCGGCAAGGTAGGAACTGAAAGAGGGGGGATATGAATAAGGAATTGGCTCCCTTCACTGGAGAAAGTCTTATCTTCCCAGAGGAGGAGAGCAGGCAAGCAGGTGTCACCTTGGAATAGTTAATGCCACAGTCTGTCTTACTGCCCTTCTTCACATACCTATACTTCACAGACATGGCAAGAGCTTCTCTCCTGAAGCCTGGAAGCTTCTCCAGGACTTAGCCTTGAAAGGCATCTCCCATTTCTCTCATGATCTTCCTGCCACTTCCAATGCACTTCTTCTGCAAGGACAACACAGGCACAGCCAGTAGCTCGTCGATTTTATATGTAACACCTGGGAAAACAGCCCCATGTGGTGTAGACCTTGTGTCCAGACAGCGGTCAGTGTTGGATGAGGGACCAAAGCACTTAGTCACCTCTGGCTACCATCTTCTCCTCCTGCCCATGTTGTCTCCTTGTCTCCCAACATCTCCTTTCACCTTCCCTTCTTTTCTCCTGTTCGTGCCTGGGGATCGCTGTCTGCAGTGGGCTTGTTCATCTTTGGAGTGGCAGACTGTGGCAACAGTGCTGCTGCTGAATGAAGCAGATTAACAACTGAAAAAGCCAGGAAGGAGCTTCCAAGCCAAAGATGTGGGGGAGGAAAGGTGTTGGATGAGAATGGAGGCTCTCTTGACAGAGAGCCTGTTTTCCTGTGGTAATGCACCTCTGCAGGACTTGGCAAAGGTAAACATGAATGGTCTGTATGATGCAGCTGTTGCTTTGGGGTTAGAGCTTGCAGTCTGGAAATTTACAGTCTTTTAGTTACTTAGAAGGAAGTTTCCACTTTCGCCTGCTTTGCCGTAACACTTGTGTGCCCATCACCCTCATGAGTCAGGGAGAGAAAGACAAGAACCTGCTCCTGTGCTTATAGCACGATCCTGAACCTGGGGGACTGCTGTGGGCTTGACCCTGTCACTGACAGCGTATAAATCAACCATCAAGTCTTCAGTATCAGTCAATGACTATGAAGATTACAACTCAGACTAACTAATGTTTGAATTCCTAGCTAATCCCCCAAGTAGTAGAGACAATCCAACTGACCTTTTCCAGGTAGCTTCAAAGAGACTGTTTACCCACATAAAGAGAGAAGAACTTGACCCATAGCAACACACAAAGGGATTGGAGTTTGCTCTACTTGGCCAAAATTCATTGTAAAATGTGTCAGCACAAAAGTAGGTGAAATATCCCTGCAAAGAAATTAGGACACGCTGAAGATCGGTGAGACAAAACCGTGTCTCCACGACACACTGTACATGACAGCCTACCATTTAGACCATGCATCCCGCCCCAGCCTGCCCCAGATCTGTACGCCTGTCCCAGCAAACCTGAGACTTGTACAAAGGCTAAAGAGCAACCTGTGTTCTCAGCGCAGTCAGAAGAGCGTAAAGCAAAACAACTTCATTCAGCACAAACACTGGCTTCTGTCTGCACAAGAAATGGATGGAATTGCTGCAGTTCAATTCCAAACTGCTGCATGATGAAGCCTTTGTCTCCTTTTTCTGGCTCCCAAGAAGCTTATAAGAATGCAACTGGATTGGCAACTTTTTTGGTTCGGAAAGCCTTAGGGTCAACTCATTTGATCAGGTTGATCATTTATAGGTGCTCTGTGCTTCTTGATCAGCCCCTGTGGGGTTTTCCATATCCTGTATAGAGATGCCAACACATCCCCATGCCCGTGTCTATTCAGTGCTTGCCTTCTCCTGGCCCTGTGTATTACTGCATGTGCTGCTCCTCCAAACATTTAAGAGTTTGCAAATTTTCCTCTCCTCCAGTTCGAAGCTGGCTTTCCCTAAGGAGCATTTTGCCCTTTGCTAGCAGGAAGGAAAAAAAAACACAACACAATTATGGGTGAAAGTCCCTCCAGTGACATTCCCAGGATGCAAACTTGAAGTCTGAAACCATGGATATTAATAAGATAGCTCTAGTTATGCTGCCTGCTTCTGGCAACCAAATCTGCCCTCAATGGACCTGTTTCACAGAAGCTGATAGAGGGTGATACAATTTACGGCTCCTGGTGCTGGTAAAGCCCTTGCACTGGTGGGGAAAGAAGTCTTGCTTAGAAACAGCTACTTAACAGTTTTACAATTTTTTTTTTTCTTTTAAATTCCCCAAGATCAACATTACTGGGCAAACGGGATAGTGCCCTAGAAGCAACCACTGTCACCTATTTTCCCCAGCAGCACTTCTCACATCTGCTTGGCTATTCTTCTTAAATTGCCATCTAATTTTCAGTATAAAGAGTGTCTAAGTTACATGCCTTTCCATGATTGCAGCCTTATTGCAAACCCACAAGAAAAAAATAAGAGCTTTCATTGTTGTTTTAACTCCTTCGAACTTCTGAATTCAGCTTCCCCACAACACGCATAGATATAACACAGAAAAAAGTGTTAAGAGCACTCAGAATAGAGGTTGATGTATATTTTATCATCATTTTCTCATGAAAAAACAAGCAAATAATTATATTCCTGCAATTAGTACTTTCACTAAATACCAAGTATTTTGCATCAGCTCTTGGAATGAAAACGGAGATTAAAATAAACACATTTATGGAGTGATGGACGCAAACTAGGGATGCAATTCTTCAATGCAGATCCATCTTCAGAACAACACGGAACTTCACAAACGTGACTGACGTTTGGTCTGTGCACAAAAAATAACAGCAAAAATAAGCAGAGTGAACACTGTCATTTAATTGACTTCTGCCACTACAAATCTAGGCCAGATGCAGCCCTGGATTTCCAGTCATTTAAGAAAGAGGCTCATACAAAGAAAATCTATTTTGCAAAATACACAAGTGAAAGAGCTTGGAAGGTCACCAAACCTAAACAGTTAAAAGCAATCACGTTTCAATTAAGTTGAACTGAAACAAACAGGCTTTAGAGAGAACGGTAAACACAGAAATGTTTCACTGAGCATTGAGATTAACAAAGACCATATCTTCTGAAATGTCTTTTAAGAGCCATCTCATCGCTGTGCAGACCTGAGACATTGCGCTGCATAAATCTCCAACTTCCCCACGCCAAGCGAAGCACAAAAATTAAATAGTTTTCTCCCCGTTCGAGATTGAATAATGGCAATACAGCCATCCAAAGCACAGCAAAGGGGAAACAAATGGATACGTGGTATTAAGAGAGTTAATTATAGATGCAGATTAAAAGGCAAGACTGAGCAGTGGAAGAAAAGGAAAGAGTAACCTCCGGCGCAGAGATACTGACATGCAGCAGTTGTCAGTCACCTAGCAACAAGTTTCCTATCCCTGCTGTGCTCTTTAATTCAGCAAATCTGCTCAGGATGTTGGGCTGTTCTCCTGACAAAACGCATTATGTAGTAGACTAAAGGATACAAAAATCCACTGTACACAACACTCTGCTCCCTATTGACCACTGATCCTTTCTCTCAACCCACAAAAGAGGCTTGCATAATGCTCTGAAAAGAGAAAAGTCTCAACAGAGAAAACATTTGCTTGTAATTGAGATTGACTACATAATGAAAATGATGTTCTTTTTTAAATTCAGCTTGTTGAGGCCATGCTTTTTGTCTCCTGGCTCTCAAAACCCATCCCTGCTGGGAAAAGGGGCAAACATTGTACAAACTCAAACCTGTGGGTTTTTTCCCTTCTTTTCACTGGAAGCACACACACACACGCATGCACGCACATGCATTTTGTAACTAAATGGCCAAGACTGGCTCCTAAAGACTTAAACAAGTTTGAAAAGAGAGAAGACAAATAAGGAAATTGTGATGTGTTTCTGCATTGGAGGGAAGCTGCCTTACTTCTGAAGGAATATTGGGGTGGGGAAGACGGAATATATTTTATAATTGTTTCGACTAGCAGGTACCGCTGTCTGAGAAGAAAAGTTGTTTTATTCATGAGTCCATGCTGTAAATTATAAGCAAATGAAGGAATCATCTGTGCACCCACATAAAATCAGGATTGTGCTTTGAGATAGAGATTATCTAAATACAAAGATTAAAAAGGGTGTTGAGCATAAAAGACCTAAGTCTTGACCCAGCGAACTCTATTCCAGTCCACGGCAGAAGTTTGGGTGAGTGCTTCTCAAGAGGAAACACAGAGCAGTGTCACTGCTGCCACCAGCAGGATGGCTGGAGATAGCTAGGCGTCTCGCGCTATGTCTTAAACACTGGTTGGTCTCTTCTTCTGTCCAGAAGATAGTAGCAAGAGGGAAGAAGGAAATTACAACCCCATCCAGCTCACATGGTTGCCCACAGCAAATTCAGCAGATGAAAACAAGCCCTCTGAAGGCTTTGGGGTTTGACCCTAATTGACACACTTAGCTCTTTGGGATGGAAATGGTTCATTTGTCCTCTTTGTACAGCACTTAAGGAAGCAGAGGCCCAGCATCCTGGGAGCTCCAGAGGTGCAGGTAATGGCAAATAACACATGACAAGCCTTTCTATTCACATCGACCAGCTGATTCAGCAACTGTGAAACTCCAGCTAAACAAGTGGTAACCCCAGAAATGATCTGGAGACCCTTATGGAGTAAAACTAGTTAGCATGTCAGTGTGAAGCATGGTGTTTATGTCCCAAACCGTGGCTGCAGAGGAGAGTGAACTGGTCCCAGTGAGCCCCAGGGCACAGCACAGGTAGGGATCATCAAAACCTGATTTCCTCAGGATTCCTGCCCTTAGGGAAGGGACGAAAGGCAAGGGCCATGGTTTAAACTGGGTGTTTCCAGAGGTAATAAAATACTTTCCCTGCTTGTACCTATAATGTCCAGATGCTCATTCCTGCCCCCAAACTCCGTTTCCTTTGTGGGGCTGAGCACCACCAGGCACTGGTGTTGCCACCACTGCCAGAACTGCAGAAAGCCTGCAAAAGGGGAGAGATGTGACTGCAGCTCACCTGGTTCCTGACTTTGCTCTGCCCAACAGAACACCCATTCCCCTTCTGACTTCACCCACGTAGCCCCAGTATGGGGCTGCTCTGAGCCCTAGCAAGTTGGGGGAAAATTTGAAAATAGATGTGTCTTATTTTATAACCTACACCCAGATCCTGGTTTTTGTGATTGGTGTGGCTGAGCCATCGGCAATTGGTGTGGGCTTCCCTCAGGGATCATCTCACAGAATAAGGATAGTAGTGGAATAATGCTTCACTAGTAAGAGATGGGTATTGCTGACTCTATTCTCTGTCTTACTGAAACATGTTTAACAATTTCTCTTCCATATCAGTGCTTTTGCCAGTCTAATATTTATTCTCATTTTGCATTGTTTCATGTATCAAATAACAAGTTGGATTCTTTGTTTCCTTATTTTAATAACCATGGCTCTGAAGATATGGAGGGTTAATAATAATGTAAGTATAACACAGCTTGTTAAAAAACAATAGATTGGGAAGGGCTGCTATGAATGTGTTGTGTGCCCACAACCAAGAAAACGTAGAGTTATATATTTAAAAGCTTCTCTCTTAAAAATGATTTTTCTTTTGAAACCAATCAATTCATTTTGAAAAAATTATTGCCTTTTTTAAGCAAAACCAAAATTTATTTTCAGCTAGAAGATAAAATCTGGAAAAAAAATGTGAAGATAATTTCAACCAATAAGTAAGAACTTAAGGAATAACTTCATGAAGCTGGGAACAATCAGAAGATAATGTGCAACAGTAGAAAAGTGGGTTATGTGAAAACCCCAAAGAGACAGTAAAAACATGAAATAATAGAAGGTTTAGAAGAGTCCAATGGGGAAAAAAAAAACAGTAGTGGTACTGGTACTGGTGAAATACATCTTGCTATCTCCAGAAATGGTGTAGTGTTGTTTACAGTAGAACTTAAGACCCTCTCTGTCAGAGAGTGCTGACAGATTTCACAGTGGTTACAAAGAAAATCCCCTGCAAAGGATTTGCATCAATCATAGAATACACAAGAATCTAGATTGCTCAAAAAAAGGAAAAAAGAAAAAAGCCAAATATTTAGGCTAAGAAATAACTCCTAGTACTACAGAATGAAGAGAACACATAAAAGTATTTACACCCATTTCTGGAGCTTTGCAAATATGGTCAACAGGGATATTTGTTTTAAATCTACCTACAAGAACGACCTGTGTAAATCCTGGCTGAGATTAAATTTATGCAGCTCCTTCCCTGCCGAGCCAGTGCACACCAGCTGCGGAAGGGACCTTGTATTCAAAAAGCAGGATTTCTGCTATGCAGGATATTAATTTTCAGGTATAATTTCTGGAAAAGTTTTATCTTGGAAAAGATAAAATTGCAGTGGATGCTGGGGTCAGTGCAGAATAGTTGGATCACGTCCCAGCAAAAATAGGAATTGCAAGGGATTCTCCTGTTGATATTTTAAACTTTTGTTCATGAAAGTTTTAATCAATTAAAATGCATTATCTACCCTCTTAACTTTCTCAGAGAGGATTATCTGACATTTACTATTCACCAGTTTTGCTGAAAAGGTTAATAGTTCACAGGCTGAAGTTAGAAGTAAACAGAATTGATCATTCCTAATGCTTTGGCTGAAATGGAGGGGCTTTGTGTTGACAGGCTAGGAGATGTAATGAGCCTCTAGTACATTCTTAAGGCTTGTTTCATTTGCTCTGTGAATGGGGAAAGTAAAATTATAGTCTATAGGTGTTTTCCATGGTTCTTTCATAAGCAGGCCTCCTGACACCAATTAAAGAGATTATGTCATCAACTGAAAAGAAAGCTATAACCTTGTATGTTAATGCCATGATTACTTAAGACAGGGTCACTGGACCCAATAGAACAGTGAATGACCTTGGTGAAATTAACTTCAGAGCTCAATTCCTAATTAACTGTTTTGAATGAAAGAATGTGTGATTTCAGGCTATTGGTCAAAATATTCACTTTTTTCTGTACAAGGACTTTGCCACCAGAAGTTAGTCTTCAATAGCATGAAAAACAGGAATAAGATTAGGAAATGGCAAACAGCATGCCCAGAGCTTTATGAAAGCAAATATTGTGCCCTGGGTATTTTGCTTGAAAAAACTTACTCTCTTGAGACTTCTTTACCCACAGTGTAAAAATTATAATCCTCAGGAGGAAATGACACATTTGAACACACATCCAGGACAGCTGTAATTGAAAAAAAAAAAAAAAAAAAGCACAAAGTACTAATAAGCAACTATGTAGAAAATATAAATGTATATTTATAAACATTATAAACTTACCATTTTGTTTTAATAGAATTGCAGCATATACAAACATCTAGTCAGTGAATATGTATTTTCTAAAATTGGAGGAATGTAAACAGGAAACGGGGAAACATTGCTGCTTTCTGTCACTGGGGTAAGAGTAGTGGATGCTCCAAAAACAGGGTAGCTGGCCAGAGTCCCCTTGACTTTGTCTGCCCAGTGTCACAGGCCAATCTCTATCAGAGATGCGTGCAATCAGCCCTCAAGTTGTAGTATTGTTAAGGGCTGTGTTCCCCTTAAATCTATTGCTCAGCAGTACACCTATCTTGGACATTTGATCAGCTGTGTTAAAGTCATACATACACGGTTCACTTTACCAGGAAGAAATAGATGTCTGAAAACTTTCTCAACACTCATAACCATCTGATCTGGCTGTAAGAAAAGTCAGTTTAACCTGCCAGTCTTTTTCTGATTTCCTAAATAGCTCTTCTTACTTATGGTCCAAGTCATATTCAAACTAAGACTGCCAGTCTTGAGGATGTTGTTAATCCAATATTCCAGCAAGGAGCAAATTCATCTTCAAAATTATTATAAAGCTAATGGCAACTTGCTTCATGCATAGAAAGCCTTCAGATCTGAGCTGCTCATACGAACACATCTTACTTTCATGGGGCTGAATTCACATGATCAAATGTTATGTTTAGAGCTTATTGAGGACTTTAGTGAAACTATTAAAGAGACTGTCAAGGAAAGCAATTAGAGTTTATAATATACGGTCTCTTTAGCATACCTTTCTTTTTCTGCCAAATTTCAGGTGATGCAGAGAGAGAACTTGTGCTGACTTACCAACTCTTTCTTGATGACATTTTCTGGCTGGAGCTGTCACTGCCTTTCCTCATCTCCCACCATTGCTCCCAGTCATCTGCTCTCACCCAGACTAGAAGGGCAGCTGGGCTGCCCCTGCAGACCATGCAGGGTTGTAGGAAACCAGGCCATGTACTTTTGTAGCTGTCCTACTTCCCTTCTTTCACGTGCGTGGATGAATGTGCACATGACGACACTGCTTGCAAGAGACAGGCTGTCAGTGTCTCCCTATTACTTGTTATACAGCAGTGCCCAGAGGCTGTCACCATGCCCTGGATGTGCTTGGTGCTCCACACACACATTGACTAAAAAAGGAGAGCTCAGCACCAAGTGGGTGTTCCTCAAGTGTTATTATTTCCTTTTACAAAGGGGGAAGCAGTGCAGGAGTCTAGATCTGATGCCTAAATGAACCTGTGAGGCTTGGGGCTTGGCATCTTCACAGCTCGGTGCACTGGGCTGAATGTGCATGTGTGTGCAGGAAGGTACGGTCCCCTTATTAACAATGGGTTAATGGAGATGTCTGCGCCAGCTCTGAGTACGGCAGAGGTTTCTTCCTTTGAATGCTCTGGATGTGCTTCTGCTACTGAATGATGTGATGGAGCTGGTTCCTCTCTCTGGCTGCTGTGATGGGATGAGGTAAGTGAACACTGAAGTACCTCCAGGAGGGAAGGCAGGAACTTCTCCAATCTGTCCACATCCAATTCTACTAGCAGAAGTGATTAGACAACATAGCCCAGAGTACCTGGTGCTCAGAGACAGCGGAGGTATCTATGCACCATGCACAAAACCCCTCAGGAAGTCTGTAGCCATGCCAAGGAGTCAGCCAGCTTCCTGAGACTCCATCTGCGTTCACAAACCACATCTGTGCCAACCATACAGTACTGCTGGTTGGCCACCAGGCCAGCTGCTCCTCTCCTCATGTGGAAAGAAAATCTGCCTGGGCTTGGACACAGGCATTCACTGTTCATGGGAACACTCTGAAACATCGGAGTGTGCAAAAGCGTTTTCCCACGGTCACCAGGTTATAAAAGAGCGTGCTTAAATGGGGATCCACATCCAGCTCTAGGGGACAGCTAGGGAGACTGAAGGAGGTGCACCAGCAATTAAACTGGTGCAAGCTGGGTAACATCACTGGTTCCTGTATGGAGTTATGGCATGTGGATGGGAAGGCATTAATTGAACATTAAGATTTGTGGAACTTAAGACCATGTAATATAGGGAACACAAAGCATTCAATTCAGTTTGAATCCAACCAAATATGGGCAGCTGCTTCCTATAAGAAAAGAACACACAAAACTAAATCTCATAGAGCTTTCTGGCCTTATTTTTACTGTGGGTCAGAAATATGCCCGTTAGACTGGGCAGGACTGTAATCAAACAACCCATAGGGTTGGATATCACCAACCTCACAGTGAGTTCAGCCTCACAGAGCACACTTCAGATAACTACCTTTCACACTCTGGCCCCTGGCTAATAAATGGCAAAGGAGCAGTTGGTAAATTCGCTGAAAGGTACAATTAAAAGTGATAGGGACATTCTGCTTGCTGAAAGCAATGTATTCTTTACAGCTTGTTTGTGGAGGATGGAAAAGAAAAGGAAAGGAAAAGATTTCTCCTGTCACTGTGGACCACCCATGAAACTTTTTGTCTCCTAATTCTGGCACCACAAAGAAAAGAGATACTTGTTGCTTAAAGCGATGCCTGGAGTTCTCATGTGTGTTTCTCCCCATACAGTAAGGCTTTTGGAAGCTAATTGCATTAACGTGTTATCAGAGTAAAAGCAGGTGTTGCAACACCTGCATTTTCTAAAGCTGAATTTCATTAAGAATCTGCATTTTAGGAGGGTCAGGGCATATGGTTTATACAAAGGTGATATTTAAGGGGCTGGGGCTGCAGAGAACCACTAAATTGTAAAGGTTAATAACTTGTGCCGTGAAACCCTGCAAATTATTGACTACCAGAGCTAAGCCCTGGATAAACTGGGAGGAGCCGTTGACTCCCTCGAGGGTAGAGGGGCCTTGCAGAGAGAACTTGACAAATTAGAGGGCTGGGCAATCACCAACCGTATGAAGTTTAACAAGAGCAAGTGCCGGGTCCTGCACCTGGGAAGGGGCAACCCTGGCTGTACCTACAGACTGAGGGAAGAGAGGCTGGAGAGCAGCCCTGCAGAGAGGGATCTGGGGGTTCTGGTTGGCAGCAAGTTGAATATGAACCAGCAGCGTGTCCTGACAGCCAAAAGGGCCAACTGTACCCTGGGGTGCATCAAGCACGGCATTGCTAGCTGGTTGAGGGAAGTGATTGTCCCGCTCTGCTCTGCGCTGGTGCGGCCTTCCCAGGGCAGTGGTCACAGCACTGAGCCTGCCAGAGTTCAAGAAGTGTTTCGACAACGCTCTCAGACACATTGCTTGGTTTTTGGGTGGTCCTGTGTGGAGCCAGGAGCTGGACTCAATGATCCTTGTGGGTCCCTTCCAGCTCAGGATATTCTATGATTCTGTGATTCTATGATAGCGCTGAGTTGTCCAAAGGAATTTGGCATGGGAGTGATTTTCAGAAGTGGCAGTGAAGTCGGTTTGTGTGATTAACCTTTTGTCCCATGCCTTAGCCTTTGCTGGGACCCAATTACAGTGCTCAGCACTTTACAGGATGCAGCTCCTTAGATCAGGCCTTTGAGAGTGTAGAGCTGAGGTCAGCAGGCTGTTTGACACCATCTTCCTTCAGGAGCCAGATCAGAGTGAATGAGGCAGGTTTTAGTAAATAAATATTGTGATTACAAAGAACATGACAGTAGCAACACTAAGTCTGGAAAGTCTCCTGGTAATGATGGTTTTCTAGGAACAGCAAGCAGCTTATGGGTTAGAAGGCCTGAAGTGGAAGACCTGCTTACTCACGTGAGTGAGGGCTACCAGCAGTAGGAGGGGTGGCAAGATTAAGCTCTGAAGGAATGAAGTGCTAATGGGTCTGACACTGAGGGGCTCAGCAGCTACTTGCACAGTTGAGGATATGGCCTGTGACATAACACATTCAGCCATGCAAGCTTCGTGCGCACATGTCCATGTCATAAATACCAGCAACTTGTTAAGTGCGTATAATCCCTCCCGTTAGAGACAGGAGAGCTACTTCCTTGTAAAAGCATGTTAAAGTCCTGAGAAAATACACTGCCTTGTGCCAGCACTCATCTGTACACTGAATCGTATAAGGAGGGAATACATCTTGGGTGAGATACCCTTACTACAGCAACAGCCCTCTCCACCACTTGTCCGTGTTTGATAGCACACCAGAGCAGCAGGAGGAAGTATGAAAAGCTCTGTTAAAAGCAGAGAGATGATTCCTGCAGGGGAGACAGTGGAGGGCAGCAAAATATCCATCTTCCAGGTACAAATCCTGGTGCTGAGGGTGTGCAGAACAGAGACCTAGGATAACTTACAGAGATCACTTGAATCCAAGTGAAAGTGAGGTTTTCTTACTTGCACTACTGGTCTAGGCTGGGAAGATTCAGAAAGTATTTAAACTCAGTATTGCTATGAATGCACCATGAGCTTCGGAAAGGTCCAGTTCTGAGTCCTTTTGTATAACATGGGCATATTTCATGCAGTGCTTCAAATAAAGAATTAATATCTAGTTCTGTTAGGTATTATTGGTCTCATTATTACTATTAGTCTCATTATTATTAGTGGTCTCATTACTCACATGCAGCCTGATCATACTGTCATGGGTCTGTGCGTAAAGTACCACGTGGTTTCATTCCAGCTCACTACAGCTTTCAGCCCAAACTGTCCTTAGCTGAAACCTGCCAGTTGCCAGCAACCACGGAGAGAAGTACTTTTTTCCCCCCATCCCTCCTGGCTGCAATGAGTTGCCTCTCTTAAATGCAGTACTTCCACAGGATGCCTCTTGTCCTGAACAAATGTGCTAGAAACCTGTCACAAGGAAAATCATTTAATTACTACTATCAGTTGAAAGATTTAATTCAAATGCACAGGAAAGCTGTGGCATGCTCCAAACAGAGCAAGGCAGATTTGTCTTGTAAAAGTTTTGGAATAAAATCTTCCCAAGTGGAAATGAGAGATGGGCCACAGAAATGACTGACGTTCGCTTCCTTCCTTCAGTTGTGAGCTATTTCAGACATGATTGGCAACGTCTTTCCTAAGTCCTTCCTCTGAAATCCACTTATTTTTGAGTAAATATGCTGTGCCTTCCTTCTTTATCACTATTAGCAAGTGCACAGAACCTGGATAGCAGTTAGGTTTTGTGCATATGAAGATGGAAGTATGTTTGCACAACTAATTTTCACAAGAGCAGCCTTCCCAAAGTAGCCTGAGAAAAAGGAGCAGCTGCCCACAGCTCTGGAGAGCCTGCTGGGGCTAAGAAGGCTCCAGTATCGTCAGCTCTTCCCAAAAGATGCTCCAGCAGTGATTTCCATGTGAGCTAACCACACTAAAACACTCCTCTTACATAGCACTCTTCTCACCAGCAGATCTCAAAGCACTTGACAAAGGCAACACCAATATCTCCTTTTCACAAGCAGAAATGATCAGTCGCTGGATCATTCAGGAGGCTATCATACAAACCAAGAACAGAAGACAGGGCACCTGAGTTCCTCAGGCACAGCTCCAGCCCCTAGGCCACACCACTCCTGCCCAACAAGAACTAGGGCAGGCGATAAAGCTACTTTCAGATTGTTTGCTGGTGGATAGTCAAGCCTGCATTATAGCAACCTTGATATACAGATTTAGGATGCCTCTGACTCAAGTCCTTCTTTGACAGGTCTTCTCCTTCACCTTGTACAGCCCAACCTACAGGACATATGAAACACAGGAGGCTGTGGGTATGTAGCTGCAGGATTGTAACAGCTTGAGGAAAACAAGCCATTAAAACCTTCCCTCGAACCTGCTGGGACGCTGTGTCTTCCTGAGCTGACAGCCTGGTGGCAGGGTGCCTCAAAGCCACGTGCTGTCCTGTCCCTGTGGCAGGGACAAGTGCTAATGGCAGTGCACTCTGTTGGCCTGCCTGATTCGGAGCTGGTGTGTGAGGAGGAGATGACTGAATGAGGCTGCATATTGCAAGAGCTGGAGCAATCAGGGTGAACTTCTCTTGACCTCTCCCTAATGTCAGTGTTTGAGCACAAAACCTCAGACTTTCATACACTACATGTTTTCATTCATTTTTACAGATACATTCATGCTGCGATTGTTCCAGGTTCTTCTGTTTCCATTTCCCCTGGAGATCTGCGAGTCAGGCGCATACAAGACATCTTCTGCCAGCAGTTACATGCTGCTCTTTGTCACCATGCTCCAGCACTGTACCATGAGGAAACTGCTCCTCTCGGCTTTGCTGCGCTCTTTTCATCAGCTGGGATTTTTCCTGACAAAAGGAACTGGAGCCCTCTAGTGTTGAGTTTTGAAGCTTGCAAGAAATCTCTTTAGTAAACCAGAGACAGGGCTGGATTAAGCCATCCCAGCTTCACCTGGAAGCTGCTGATGAGCTGCTATTAATAGGCATCAGTCTGCTCTGCATTGTCTTTGCATTAGTAGCAACATTACATACAGTGATATTCCAAAATAAATTTCAGCTTCAAAAGCCACAGACTTATAGAAAGATAAATTAAAAAATCTTATCATATACAACCAGCCTACTCTAATCTCAGTGACTGAAAAAGGTGGCTTTTTTAATCACTGGAGTTCAATTAATAGGGTATGATATAAGCCAACTATGTAGGAGGCATATATTAGAAAGAGAGCAGTGGTGATTATAGGATTTGCAATTTCACTTGAATTTCAAAGCCGAACAGAAGAAATCAATCTCTGTTCACAGAGTTGTGCAAAAGGACTGATTTCCACTTAGGGAAATTCAGAGTGAGTTTCCCTAAGCCTGAGATGTTTCAGGATGTGGTTATGGCAGAACAGTGTACACGCTTTGGAAGAGGTAGCATTTTTAACTACTGAGAATTCCTGGGATTGTTTCAAACAGTAAATTTGGGTTTATTTTTCATTAATTTTATTTTTACATTACTCTTTTCTGCCTCTTTCAATGATATTAACTTGACAGTGAAAGCTGATATTGAAACCACTTTAAATACAAGTACCAGCATTTTCTTTTGAGAAAATAAAGTACTTATTATGCAACCATGATTATTTCACTTTTTCAGAGTTGGATTATATTTGCTTTTTTTTTTTCTTTTTTTTTTTTGTGGGGAGATATTTTGATTTGCTGTAATCGTCTTCTGATTTAAATTGTTTCTACTGCAGACTCATTTAAGACATCCTAAAAAATGTGTACTTTTAAGTCTTGTAAACTGGCTTCGAACAGTCTCTAGACAGGGATCCTAATTCTATACCTTGCCTTTTAGGGCCATTTTATTAGAAGTTATTGGTGTTATTATTTACTGCAAATTGCAGTGGTATTCTACAGACGTGAGACCAGAAGGTCTTTGCCCTGTAACGCTCACACTCCGGCTCAGGGAGACACAACCTATGGAATAACATCATGCAGCACATGGCCTTGTAGAGATGCACTCCCTAAGAAAGCCAGCCTTGAAAGGTCTCATGAAGGAAGCAGTTTCTAAAGGGGATTTTGAAGGTGGGGAAAAAGAGAGGTGATGTTATTAACATGAGGCCCAGTCCTCTGAGATGAGCCCCCTCTGCCGCCAGTGTAACACATTGAAGACTGAGACCCAAGGCAGGGGGGCTTTCCCAGCAATGCAATCACTAGCGAATAGCTAGTTTGCAAATAACCAGCTGCAAATGTTGTGCATTTAACTGCTTTCATTGCACATTGGCTTCTTCCCTGCTTCCAATGCAATTCAAGACCACATATTTCCTGTGTGAAAGAAACAACCTAAGCTGTGAACAGAGCTTCTCCACAGTGACAAGAGCTTTCCAAGCTCCCAGCTTGTAAGACAATAGAGGGACATGGCTTCTCATGAGCTGTTGAGACACCCTCTGAAAATTCAGGCCTTTTAAAGGTGTTTCAAGTTGTTCTGTTTCAAGAAAAGGTAAGCATTAATAAAAACACCCAACAGCATTAAGTCACTTAAAAACCCTGTCTACATTTGGTTTCCGTTTAGGTGAAGGTCATGTTTGATCTTTCTATGTTTTGCTTCCTGGTTCTCACCATATGTCAACGATCATGATTATAACTTGACACAAAAGTGTATTCAGCAAGTGATGCACTTCCTCTACTTGTGGTTAAACACAACACCTACAGAAAAAATTATATTTTATGATTCAAGACTGCAGTAACAGCAGCTGGAAGAGATAACACATAGGTATTTCCGTTTTTACTGTCTACATTGCACAGCATATCAGAGATTGAAAACCATAGTGCAGTTGCTGTCTTTCACCACGGCACAGCTGAAATGGAAATAATTGATGCCGATAGTACCTTTCACTGAGACAGGATTCCTAATACCTCATGCAAACAGCAGCTGTATGTCTGAGAGACACAGAGCTCTAACGAAGCAAAGAAGGAAGAGTATGACAGAAGACATTACAGTAATGTACTGTAATGGGACTTGCTGATTTGAATAAAGTAGCATGTTAAACACTCCACAATCTCTTTACTGTGTGCCATAGCCCTATTTACAACTCCATATTTAAAATATTTGCACTTAATACAACTTCAGACAAGCCAACTTGTCCAGATTACAGCATTTTTCCATTTATTTTGTTTTAAAAAATTTACAAAGAATACATAGGAACTTTGTCCTTTGGTGGCAACCTGACAGCTATGAACAAGCTTTGCAGCAGCGTTACCATCGTTCACCACTTGGATGCATCTTTTGAAATTAAACATTTGTCCCAAGCCCAAGGTCAGCACAAAGTCACCTGTCAGAAACACTACCGCTCTCGGAAAATAGCTAACACTTGTTTTGTAGTCATTAGAGCAATAAACATGCTTTATTACCTATTCATAATGAAAAAAAAATTAATAAACTTACCTACTAATAGCTGTAGAACACCACAGACTATGTAGCATATGCATGGTATTGTGTCTCAGTCCAGGCCCTGGTTGAGCACACACGTTCCTTCCACCTATGTGAAGCACATACTGAAATAAAAAAGGAAGACTGATGTGATGATAATGTATAACACTAAATGATTATAGTCTCCTATTCCGTTGACCTCTGCAGCACTTTGTTCCTCAATCATCATTTGCAATCCTTTTACATGCAGATTAAAGCACTCGTTGTCCCTTCTGTTGCTGCACACCCTCCCCCAGAATATCTCCACACATCCCCTTCACCTTCTTGTATACAGTTGGCTTCATCACCCGTACGTGCTCACACGCCTGGTGCCACTTGTTTGGGCTGGGTGCCACAGAGGGCTGCCTGGTGGGACCATCTGGAAGGCCCCACCAATGGCTGAGACTGTCCTCTCCACCCCAGAGGTAAGGGTAAGAGGAGGGCGAAGGCCATGGTGAGTGCTGGGGCAAGTGGAGGCCTGCTGCCCTGGGGAGAAGCTGCCCCCATGGCATTTCTTCTCACTGAAGCTGCCCATGGTGGAGGCAGAGCTCTGGGGCAGCCGGGATTTTCCACGCCTGAGGCACAGCCCCAGCCCTGGGCCACCCCAGGTGCCTCCATGCCCCATAAGGGGCTCAACGTGCCTTGTGCATTGTAAGTTTTTAATAAATACTTCACAAACTGCAGCCAAGGGACTCTCTGCCCCCAAAACGGGATTGGGGTGGGGTGGCTGCATCTCCATTGGGGTGCACAATTTAAATTCACCAAGGGACGTGATCCTTCCACCATGCCATGGACTAGAATGGCCACCATGGTCACCTCAGGGCAGGTGATATTCTAAAGTCAGCAGTGTGACACAGGCAAAGCTGAAGAAGTAATTTGATTAACAGAAAATATATTGTTGAATACAATGATTTACTGGTCTGATAGAGCAGGGCTGCTGGCAAATGGGACACAGCTGGGGGTAATCTCCCAGGAAAGAGCTCCTAGGAACAGCATCACCACAAGGATAACGTGGTCAGCAGAAGAGACAAGATGGAAGGACCACCATCAGCTGAGATGGCAGCCTGCAGTCATGTTTTCTTTAAGCTATCTTTTTATTTGTAAACCGTTTATTGCTGCATCCATGCCAGGATGACAGATTAAGCCCTCCCTGAAGGGTACTGCACAGTCAGTGCAAAGCATTTGCCAGAGTCATGGACCTGCTGCCCTACTGCTGTCTCTAACCTCTGCTCTGAGACTGCAGCAAGTCCCTTTCCTCACAGGGTTTTACTTGCTTTTGAGTTGCAGAGGCACCATTGTTTTATCATTCCTGAACATGTTCATATTGCGAATAGAGGATTTTTTCTGATTTGCTGGTAAAGCCTGAAAAGTCTCAAGTCTTGAAAAACTTGAATTGCAACTGAAACGGAGAGGTTTTCTGCTTTGATTCCCTTTCCTCCCCACCACCCCCGCATAAAGTCTTCATTGATCAAACACATTTCCTGCAGGCCAAAATTTCACTTGCATTTTTAATTAAATCTTCTGTTTAACTCAAAATGCAAACCTTTGTTTTCTTTAAAGTTCATTGAAATAATTTTCCTTAAAATTAAGGAAACTTAAAATGTAAAATTCTTACAGAAATTTAATTTTTTAATTTTGTTAGTACTGTTTATGAACAGCTTAATTAAACCTCTGTGGTTTGTAACTTTCTGAAATAGCTGAACAAGTGATTACTTGTTTCTTTATTTATTTGATATTCATCTTGATTGAGAGATTTTGCAGCTAAATCTTTCTCCCAGTTTTACCCAGTGACCCTGCTGAGCTCTGGGGCTCAGAGCTATGTGTCCTGTGTAGCTGTTACTAAAGCACCTCTATTTGACTTTGTTTTTCCTGGAACTCTCCATTTAATACTTCAGGAGCTCATGAGTGCCACTGTTGGTGGAGTGTTTCTGCATACATATTTAACATCTTCTCCATAGATCCAAGATTTTGTAAAATCTTCAATTGGAGGTGTGGATTCCCCTTGTAGTGGATTTAAGCCTGTCTGTTGAAAGGGGTCTTTCCTTGTTCCTGTCCATCTGTCCCTCAGCAGTAGCTCAGGGACCCACAGCTGACCAGGTTGAAAGCAATGGGTCTAGATGAGTGCTTCCTACTTGCTGGTGAGAATTTTGGTGCATGGAACCAGATTACACATGTTGCTTTTCTTTGTGAAAGGTTGGTTGGCCCAAAAGAATTTCATGGCTGAGGGTTGTCTCTGGTGCCTCCAAATCAGGAGCTCTTGGCTTAAGAAGATGACAGAAGATGGTGATGAAACCTATTGACAATGGCAAACTAAGAGGAGCTTTGTGTACAGTTTTGCTCCCCACTTTCAGGGGTGTATATAATCAGGAGCAGACACGATCCATCACAGGATACCGTGCCACGTGATATGATGCTGCAGCAGAAGGCTAACAGCTTGGCATGCCCCATGCAGCCAAGAGGTAGGGCAGGACCAGCAGGACCACACAGAAATTGCAGTGTGGCAGTCCCCAGGCAGCTCATAGATTTTCTGCTGCACAAGGAGCCCTCTGCAATGTGCATCATGGAAGAGGACAGCCAGCAGCATCTGACATGGGGCCAGGAGGCAGCCTTGAAGTTGGAGAGAGCTGTGACACTGCACTGCAATGTCATGAGCTGCTACTGCTTGTAGGGCTGTGGAGAATACATGAGAATTGACAGTGAGGTCAGGGAGATAATATGAAGGAGCTAAAGTGGCTAGAAACCTGGAGAGAAAATGACAAGTTCTTTTGCACTTTTTGAAGCTGAACCTTATTTACTTCTGGGGACAGATGATCTGAAGAGCAGATATAAACTAGTGGTTAAGTTAGAAATTCCAGGAAACTAGGAGAGCATCCCCTTATAAACATGTGGGTAATGAACAACAGAGGAAAAAGGAGCAAGGATAATTTTGGATCTAAAATCAAGGAAGAAAGTTCCTAATAGAATTATTAATTTTATTTAAGTATGCATAAAATAACTGGTTGGTAAAAAAATAAATAAATAAAGACAGAACAACCAAATGTATTCATGCATGACTGGATCTGAGCTGTAATTCTCTCAATGGCATGATGCTCATCATTTTTTTTTTTTTTTTTTTTTAGCATATATAGGGGGAGGAGGGAGTCAGAAGTCAGCCCTGACAAAGCAGATGTCACCCATGAGACAATCTTTCGCCTTTCATAAAGCTAATGTAACTCCTTTTTTGCTACAGGAACAGCACTATGGACACTGAACTCCTGGTTTGTACTGCTCTGGGAGCAGGTGTACAGGGCAGAAGTGCTTGGCACAGGTTAGTTTCAATGGAGAGAAAATTTGCTGACTGTCCTAAGTTCAAGCGCATCATGTTTAAGTTCTGTAAATGCAAGAGGGCAAACTGGCATACAAACTTTTGTGAATTGGACCGTAAGTCATGATTAATTTATCAAGCTGTTCTAAATACATCAACTAAAATAATGGAAATATAAAAAAGTTATGTAATACCTCCTTGCCTGTGCTTGGGCTCTGTTTGTGATAGCTGAAATATAAGCTGAACTAGAGCATATAAAAAGATTTCCAAGAAAAACCCTTTGTTTAACATCTCCTATGCATCAGATATTCCACTTGCCTCCCAGATGAATACATTCTAAATGATGCTTTTGCTGTCCACAGAAAATTACTTCATCTACTTATACTTTCAGATCTATGATCTTACACATTAATAAATAGTAATGAAGTCCTGAAGTAAATACCAATGTAACAGTTTCACTGGAGATCTTGCTGACATTTATAAATATCTGCAGCTTTCATGGTTCAGGACACTGGCAAAGCTTACAGATTGTGTTAAAATTTATCATGATCATGTAATCGTACATATGGTCTCTCTTTTAAGAGTATAATGCATGGGTTTAATGGAACATTTCTGTTAGGCAGCACTGCATGTTTTTGCTTGCTTTATTAAAAGCCAAGTTTCTGTGTGGGTGTATCTTACCTGACCTACTAAACCCACCATTTTTCATCTCAGTTGACACCAAAACACACACATAGGCTGGTCTTTCCTGAACTATGGAAGTATTGTTATTTTGTGATTATTCACTACTCTGGATCAGTCATCCATTTATATTCCTGTCCATTTATACTCTTAGAGATAATCCAACAAGTATAGCAGCCATTCCACTTCTCTTCTATGCCTACATCTATCAACAGGACTACAGGACTTTGTTCCCTGTAGTGGAAAGTTTAGCTCAGTGACCCAAGAAATACCTTCCAGCTGAACACTGTTGTTGCCCTGCTCCAAAAGGTAAGAGAGAGGAATTCCACATCCATGGGACAATCCTGGGCCAGTCATTTTGCTCCTGGGATAAAGCCAAGTTGAAGAGCTGAAGAACATCAGTAGCAGTTGGTTTGAGTCTGGCTTCTCCCAGAAAAGTTTAAGGGAACAAAAGCAAAGGACTTGGGATGGAAATTCATTTCAGCCTCAGAATCACTGGTGGTATGGTGACCTCTGAGCCAGTTTCTTGCTGATAGCTCCTAATCATCAAATAATGCCTAACTATGTGCAAATAGACAAATGCCATAACATACATTCCTTCAACAGGCAGTCCTAAGTGTCCAGTTTCTTGCATGTATACCGAGAGATGGGGAAGTAGGAGGTGATTCTACACTCCAGAGAACTCTTGTCAAAGTACGGCTGTGCTCCTTGTACAACAGGAAGACCACTGCTTTCTCTTGTTCTTTCAAATGTCCTCCCATCCAAGCAAGAATCTAATAGCTGCTGTCCCTGATCTCTGCTAGAGCTGGTAGGAAATTGGTAACTTCCACGTAACACCATGGTTAAGGCTCTGCTTTTACGTGATAAAATTTTCACATTCCAGGGGAGTCTCATGCTCAGTCATGCCCCATCTAACATTAGGTTTGATGGGGGCCTTGGGATAGTCAGAATGAGAGGAACTGTTCAGACCAAACTTCCTTGGTTTCTGTGCAAAAGATCTCATGCAGATACGGGTGCTTCCAGTATCTCAGCACTGCATACATGGGTCCCAAATGAAAGGAACTTTTCTCACCTGCTAAATGGATTCTGCCAGCACTCTGAAGCCCAAACACTACTCTAATTTCAAAAAAGTTAAAAGTATTGTGTGCTATCTCCTTAGGAAACTTCATAGAGGAACCTCTGGAAACAGCCACGTTAGTCCCCTCTCCCGTTAATAGAGGCATGAGCCCTGTGATTGCCAGTGCTACTGCTGAGGATGACACCTAAGGCAAGTGGGATGGCCTTCTATTGAGGCAGGTACTAGGTCTCAGAAACAGATGGGATTTTGCTTGCAGGCTGCAGGATGGTACTTCTGAGTGCACTGTGTTGAAATGGCTTTTTAAGAGAATGTCTGAAGGACCTTTAGACTCTCTTCTCTCCAGATTTCCAGACTTGTGTTTATACTGGCCTAAAATAAATGTAACATAGAGGAGGGGAGAAAGGCTTGCTGCATATGCCACAATACAGACCAAGTCAAGCGAAAAAGCCAGTGTTGGTGGCACATGAAATATTAGCTCCCTGAGGCAAAGTAAGCAACGACTTCTTTATGCTGACTGGAAAAACTGTGTTACACACTTGTCCTTCTCCTACCTATAGCTCTTCCCAAGTAAGATTAGCTAGCCTAGTGATTTTGCATATCAGATCTTTTTATTAGACATTATAATGTCTACAGATGCTGACTAATGTAACATGTCTGAGTCAAAGGATTTGGCAGTGAATCATGGGTTTAGACATGTAACTTCATCCCCGTTTATCATCATTCTGATAAAGGGAGGGAAAGCAGTGATGAAATAATTGTGTACCTAAAAAAAGGTTGTAAGGTCATGTTCTGATCCATATCTAGCAGTGTTAAATTGCAAAATAGCACAATGAAGTCTGCTTACTTCAGAAAACTGGAGAAAAGTGTTTTGCCCTGATGTTTAACCTCAGGGTCCTGAGAGGGTTTGTTTAGAAGAAATAAAGAACTCAGTTTTCGTGTCTGTATCAATACCAAGAGCAGGCCTAGCAGCGATTTGAAACTGATCTTAAAAACAGCTAAATTGCTTTCAGCATATGCAGTGAATCTTTCTAGGACCTCTGCCACTGTCTCTACTTTGCCTTCTCCATGGCTGAAGAGTTCATCCAACACATGGGCATGTTGCGCAAGAGCCCTGCTGAATGCTTCATGGCACCATGGTGCACAGAGATCCCATTCCAGACCTAAGGACTGTGCAAAGGCAGGTCTGTAAAGACCAAAAGGTCAGCCTGAAAACAGCAAAAGAGCAGCATTGGGTAAGGTGAGTGGGAGGGAAGGGTGAGGGGAGCCACAACAAGAGTGCGGTTGGACGCACGACCTCTGTGCTCCTTGAAGAAAAAGCTAGTGGAATATTGCTAAAAATCACAGCTGGAAAAATGTACTTTAAATGCCTTTATGTGAACTCACCAATTTAACATGCTGTTTGTTTTATTGGTTGTAACATCTCACTACTAACCAAATCATTTCTTGAGCTATTTTCTTGCTAACATGTATATTTTCTGCCAGTTCAGATAAGACCAAAGGTAATAAAATAATATCCTTTCCACATTTTTTTAATTTTGTTTCTCAAAAGACAAGGTCTTTTAAAGGTCATATCTTGACAGAATTCCTTTTTTACCCCCCTGTTGTGCTAAAATAGATCAGTATTATTGACCTTGACAACAATGCCTGAAAGGTTTAGTGACAATCTATTCTGTATCAATGAGCACATAAAACTGCTTTTATGGGCTGGGGCGCTCTCGGTGCATTTGATAGCAGGCAGATCGGCTTTTCTTGACAAGGCATCGAGTAAAAAGATTTAATGTATCCATCTCAATGTGAATTGGATCGTACTCTCCTGACATGAGATCCCCAGCCCCAGGGAGAGCCACGCTCAGTGCTGTGTTGCTGCATTAGTCACTTGTAATGGCTACACGAAGAAACAGAGCATGACAAGAGCTAAATAATATTGTGAGTGTGGAATTGTCCAGGTTTTGCCAGCCTCTCTGCTTTCCCAGGCTTGCTAAACATGAAAAGCAATAAGATGCTTTTAATGGAGTTTTATTTTTATTTTGAAAGCACTCTTTTTGAAGCATGTTTTGTAAAGGTAGCTCTTGTACAATGAATAGGACAGCCATGGGTTCTGTTAAGGATCAGACAAGAACTCTGTGTTGGCTCTCTCAAGTGGCTTCATATTTGGGGTGGCGAAGCAGCTGATCAGCTAACGTTTAACTGCTCTCATGTTGCTGACTCCAGTTTCAAAGGGGCCAGTCCTCAGCCTCTGTATTCTCTTACACCTGCTCTCGTACTGCTGGTGGGGCAATAGGTCTCTCTTATTTGATTTTTTCTCTTTCTTCTGAATTCTCTTCTTCGTTGATGTCCACTCCAAAATAACCAATTAAAATACAGTTTTAACTCTGTATTTGGTGCAATTCTGGTCCAAATGAAGGCAAAGTAAATGTGCCAGGAGTGTCAGTGGGGGCAAGATTTTACTTGTTTAGCTAGAAACAGGTTTTGCCAGAATCCTGACTCTCTCCCCTTGAGATATAATGATTACTGGGGGAGAGGGTAGGGGGGAGGTAGAGGGAAGAACTAGAACAGATAAATAGATGAATAAAAAAATCCTTCAGTGGAAAAATGTGCAATGACTGTTGTTGTTCTGATGTTTTTGTATTAAAATCTGAAAAACAAAGCACATGAAGAAAAGAAGAAAAGATGGAAATTAAGAGTTTTGTTTCAGAATTTACATTTCTCTGGTGTAAGGGGTTATAAATAATCCTTGCTAATGGGCTGAGTTACCTCCCATCATTAGTCTTATCTCCACAGTGCCTGTTCTATCATGTTGTTCATTTCAGGGTCAAAAAATTCATCTGGTAGAGCAGCAACACACAGTAGGTTTCCCTGAGCCTGAGCACAGAGACTTGTTAACCAGCCCCTTCACGACTCCACCACTGTGAATGAACATCAGCCTCACGTATTCGGCCTCAGGGTGTTCTCCCCTGCATTACTGTCTCTGGAAGTGGCATGGAAGCTTCATGACAACTCTTCGTGATCTCTTTTGGAGATGCAGGCTTGCAAAGCGGGCTGGAATTGTCCGAGGGCCAATGGCTTCCGTACCAGTCCAAAGGTAACTGGTATAATCGAAGACAACATTTGGAGAGGAAAGGCGTAGCTCTCTGCAGCACAATGCCCAGGACTGGAGAAACACTGAGTACAGACACATTGTGCTTCCCACCTGTGTTGAGCACAGCGAGGCTGCAGATGGGAACGTGGTCTGCAGCGTGGCAGCTGTGCAGTTCTGCCAGGAACTGGGATGAATATTTGCCTCTGTGCACACTTTATTGAGCGGTGGGGCTTGTGCAGACACCCATAAAAATCCCATTCTTCTTTCTTTCTCAAGAGTACAGCATTGCTCTCCCAGGAAAGGATGTTTCTGTATTTCATATTTCACTCATATCAGCTTTATTATTATTGTTATTATTATTATTATTATTATTATTATCATTATTATTATTATTTATTCCTGCAGTGGCAGAAGGCACAGGGAATTGCCAAAGAAGAGCTTTAGAGCTTTGATCAGCTCAGCCGCGTTCCACATCTCTGTGCAAGGCCCACCACCATCACTTACAACATTCATTGAGCACAACGTAGTTGCTGCAGGTCTAAGAAATCCATCTCAGATGGCTGGTAAAGCAAATTCACTGGTGGTCAGATTCCTGTTTCAATCATTTAAAGGGTAGTTTGCAGATCAAAGGGATATTGGAAAGAATGAAGACCCAGGTTATTTGAAATACAGTCTGGCCTGGAATAAGCCACAGCGGGGTTCCTTTCCTAAGACAGCCCCTGCCTCCAGGTGTTGCTCTGGGAATGAGAACAAAAAGAGGAGGTAGTGGAGGATGAACAACCCCCCCCAGAAGTGAAGGAAAGAATGAGGAAGAAAAGCGAAGAGTAATCATTCCATCATCAGCAGACTCCCGAGCAGTGCATTTGTTCTTCCTGCATGAAAAATTCTTCCTTTGCCATCCAAAACAATCACCTGGCATTTAGCTTGCCTTCAGCCCTTTTCCCCCATTGCAAGCATGTAATTATTTACACCAGGTGCATTGCTTCAACCCATCTCTTATGACGTCCCCATTCACAAGTAAAGGATTGTAATTTGCCAGCCTTCACTGAAGTTTCTTTGTCGAAGTCTCCTACCCTGGGTGTAACGTTACATCGACAAGCAGCACAGCACAATGGAAAGGGAAATAGAATTTACTCAGCGAACAAAGGGCATTAGCACTCCCTGCCTCTAACCCCAGGTGACTGTACAGAGCTGGCTGCAGGGTCTCTGGTGACACAAGGCTTGGGTCATATAAGAACTGTGAGCGAGGCAGCAGAGCCCGCAGACGGCTACACCTGCAGCAGCCCACGGCTGTGCACAACCACAGTGCTTTGTGCAGTTACTTTTGCTAAATGCTGCTGCTGCTATTTAAAGTTTATTAATTTAAACGATTTTAGCTGGCAGGGTCCTCAGTGCTGACAGAAGGCATTCAACTCGAGCAGCGCCCACCCCCTCCCTCCCCAAACCCAAACAGAAGGGTGCCCGATTGCTACTTGATTCAGACTGCGTAGCCTGGGCTTTTGTGCGCGGAGCTGCTGTAGACTTTGCTGACGGCTGCACGCAGGATCCGGTGTGGTAACAGAAATGCTGTGAAAACTCAGGTCTCGTGGCACCCGTGACACTGGCTTTTTGTTTCACCAAAGATCCTGGAATTGGCCTGTTGCACACACATGGGGCTGGACCTGTCCCTGTGTGTGCGGCCAGCAGCTCACCAGCCAGACCTGCTCCCTGACAGATGTCCCTGGGCACTGCTGTAAAACAAACAAACAGTGACAACAATAATAAGGGAAAAGTGAGGAGTGGGATTATTTGGCTTTGCAGCTCCTGTCCTTTGATTTGGCTTGCTGTCGTAGCACGTCCAGGCATGGATGAACTGGCAATGATGGGAGTCTGAGTGCTGCCTGCTTACCCTGTCTGTATGCATGCCACTGCACAAGGGTGTTTGCAGCACAGTCCCTTTTCACCAGCCTAAATCAAAGGTGTCTCCTGTCCTTCCCTCCCCCCCAAAATCACAAGCTCACAGACCACACAGAGATGCAAATAAAACTACTGAGACAATGACGTAAACACTGTCTCCCCCATCGTTTCTCATTGCTTCTCTTCCTTGGGAAGCATGTGCAACAAGCCAATGAGTCTTGGATGCTCAAGGGGAGAAATTCTTGCTTGTTTAACCTCAGGGCTGCTCCCTTCGTCCCCCAGTCCACCCAACAGATAAATGGCAAAAATGGATCACTGCCTCTGTGACTTCTCTAATTTTTCAATTTCTTTTCCTTTCCAATCTGTTGCCAAACACACGAAGAAAATCCAGAGGAGGGCAGCAGGACAGAAGTCTCTTCCTCTGAACAACCCCAGAGCAGTAGCTCACAATAGACTTAGAGAGCTGCGTGCTGCTGATGGCACCAGCAGGCAGCTTTGCTAAATCTGGCACAACTTTCTGCTAAAGCCCCTTCTGCTGCCTGACCTACCCTGCCAGAGCACGGCTCCTTCCAGCATGCCCGCTGCTTGCTGAGAATTAAGCTATGGAGGCACCTCTCTGCGCTTCCTGCAGATGCTTCTGACTCATGCTGATCTACCCAAGATTAGGCAATCCTGCTTTTGAAGTGTCCTGAAACATATGCTTTAAAGGAAAATAAATTAATTGAAGCAACATTGGTCTGAGCCCTATCGAGGCAGAAATCAGACAGAGGCAGAAGGAATGGCCTTGAGCCTTTTTTTCAGCACTTCCTCTGACCCGCAGGGTGGAGGAGGAAGTGGGCAGCTGTTTCAAACAGCAACATTACATCAGCGGGTTTTTATATCCTCCATCTGTATGAGCTGTAAGACATGAATGGGGCCAAGCATAATTATTCTTAAAGAAATTAAGGCATAAGCAAGGCACATGCACAGCCCCAACAGGTAGCTTGCAATATAGGAAAAGTGTGGCATCCCTCTGAGGCAAATAAATATCTGTCCATCCTTCCTACTGCCACCCCCTTCTCCCTCTAAACCTGCAGTTGCCTGTAGAGCTCCTGGTACACATGGACAAGCCCAAGACAATCTGTGCACTCACTGAGATCAGTGGCAGTGCGTGAAATCCAGGAGCGCTGTCATTTCTCTGTGGTGCATATTGTAACTCAAAAGCTTTTCAGAAAACAGTTTTCTTGAAGAACACTTCTCTTCTAGGGTATTTGAAATAACAACCTCAGCCTTGCTGTTTGAAGCAGTAGGTATCTCTCACGTGAACAAGCTATTTTAAATTGGAAAGGAATAGTATTAAAAAATAAATCCTGCCTATCTCAAATTGGACTTGATCTCAGCTGTAGGAACCTGGCCCACCAGTGGGATGAGGACCCTATTTGGTACTTAAGCCATCACCAGGCTTTTGCTTGCCCATTTCTCCATGTTTTCCCCAGGCCACCCCACAACCAGCCTTAGAGGTCTCCCCTACCACCAGCTGCTCAAAGGAAGAGTGCAGAAACAGGTATGAGGCTGTGCTGCAGCACTTTTAGACTTTTCAGGTTCACTGGAAAATGTGACAGGTCCCAGACATGAGAACAACACATCTGTTCATCCCACCCCAAAAGTGCTGTTTTACTGAAAAACTGACTGTTTTAGCTGAAGAGCAGAATTAGAGGCATCCTGCCCTTGGAAAGGCTTTGACATCCCTAGATGAAGGCTTTTACTTAGTAAGAAGCATTGCAAGGCACTGGTGTAGGTTTGCCATATTGCAACATCCTGATTTTTGGAGCACGCTGCAAATGCAAGTTTCTTACCAGAGACTAGAGAATTAACCCGTAGATCAGCAGGAGACCACTAGCTTCTGATTTTCTATTAACGTATGTTTCCTCTGCTATTTTTTCATCACTCCTCATCACAATCAGTTGAAATTAATTGAGAGGTCTGGCCTCTTCCCATTTATCACATGGGATTGTTTTCTTTTTCATTAACTTGTTTTGATCTTCACTGCTTTTTGTTCTGGCAAGTATACCCTGTCTGCAAAAAGAAAAAGAAGGCAAGTGCAGCATTTTGGCCCTCCATTTTTTGCCCAGATTTCTACTAGGAGCTCAGAGAAGGGGCAGTGCTGGTGCTGAGACGTCCAGACCTTGTTTTCACACCGTCCATATTTTCAACTGCTCAGTCCTGCAGCAGCCAGCCTTAGTGGCAGCAACCCAGATCCAGCATTCACCACTAACCAGGAGAAAGAGGCCATCCTATTCTAGGACGTCTCCCTGAGAACAGGCAGACAATTATTTGGAGCATAGGAGGGAAGAGGGCGAGGAAACTTCACTGGTGACAGCCTGTTTTAGAAGTGTTTACAAGTCCCATTTATAAGAAAATTACTGCAGGAAAATTCAGTGTTCACAGCTGGCTGGAAAAATTCCCCAAATCCTTTGACTCTCCATTCTGCAACAGTTGGAACTTGGTCGGAAATTCAAATTAACTTTCATACCCTGCCTAGAATTCCATTTTGTTCCCCAAAGCAAAATTTCCTGCATAATTGTGTGTATTTAGGTCAGTTCTCCATTGTTCGCTTCTGCAAAAGAAAATAGATGATTTGCTAGTGGAGAAAATTCCTAATACAGTTTTCAAAGGCATTTTTGCAATTAGAGATTGTGCTTATAAATGAGACTGGAACATAGGCACGTACTTGCCTGGGTTCTGCCTTGAGAGTTCCTATGTGTCTCTTTTTGACAGCAGGGTGACTCCATTTAAGTACAAACCATAACTGGCATTCATACAGGAATAAGCTGGTTTGCCAAACTGTGTATTTAAAAAAGTAGTTGTCCCATTTTCATACTTCTAGCAAATATTAACCAATACTATGCAATATGTGCAAATATTACTCTAAGCAATTCACGTTTAATCCAAAGAAATAACATTGCTCATCTTTTCCTGTTCTAAGGTTCTTTTCCCTGCTTTTTTTTCCTACACTTAACTCGTGTGAAATATCTTTTATTTCTAAATTTCTACTGTGAGAAGTATTGCATTAGTATCGTCTGTTTCTGTCCTACTGTAAAGCACTAGCCACACATAAGGACGGATGTACGTAAACATGTATAAAATGTATGAACATTTTAACTTGTGCAGTTATAGAATTAAATGAAAATATTCTGAGCTGAGCATAATGAAGAAGAAAGCTCTCTTGAATGTTCAGTTAATTGGCTTAGACCAGTAATCTATGCAAAGCGATACCTTTATCTCTGTATCTTGCTAAGAAGCAAGGAGCATGACTCAAAATGTATATTCTCTGTACATCCTAGAGACCCGTTGCCTGGTCTTGTGACTTCATCAATATTTTTGTGAATGCACTGCCAGAACAGATCCAAACAGTTTGAACACATCATGCAAAGGCCCCATAGGGGCAGTAATTCAGGGCAGTGACACCAGAGGCTGGGCAGTGAAAAGACAAAAGCTAATTCTACATGTAGATTTCTAGGCATTAATTAAAAAATCACATCAAATCTCTACTACCCCTCCTCCCTTCCAGACGCTTGCGAGGGAAAACAAAGCATTGCAAATCTACCTCGGGATGTTGGGAGAGAGCGGAGAAAAGAATCAGGTCAAAGCACACAATATACAAATCCTTGGGATGCCTTAGGGCACAGAATGCAACGACCTCAGACGGTTTTGAAAATCGATTACAGAAGGCCTTCAGCTGCATGGAGTCAATGACCCTATCTATGCATATAAAGAGGAAAACAGCTAAACCTCCTCTGAGCTAATGCTCGTAAGGGTTTCTGGCCCAAGATCCGCATGGTGGCTGGCAAGAGGGAACCTATGGAAACAGTCTTTCCTAGCTGATCTTCCTCAGACCGGATGAGGAAAACACTGGTTTCCTTTTCATAAAGATCTGACTTCCATGAGATCAGAATAGGCGATCGCTGGTCTTCCTCCTCCCCTTCAAAAAAACATCACCAGCTGTGCTAGGGGTCACAATGTAACAGACAAAGAATGTGTGTAATTCGGGAACTACAACTGCCTAATGAAATATATGTCAAAAGAGACAGCTGGCCTGAAGGCTTGGGCTGCCCAGTGTCTTTGTCTTAAGGTTTTATCCAGCTAGAAGTACAGGAGAATTAGGAGTGATGAAAGGGAGTGAGCTTTGGTATATCCAGTTGCCAATGTCTCCTGTTTTTGTATGTATGTTTGCACCCATCAGGATGTGTAAATGCTGTTCACTAGAGCTGGTCTGCATAGACGGTACAAGCCATAACCAGAGCACAAGAACGAAGGGTTTTGCTCCCAGTGAGCAGACCATTCAAACACAGGAGAAATCCATTGAGTGTGTTTTGGATAGCAAATAAATGGCAATATTAAGACTAACGGTGCTCCAGCAGACACAGAAAAGTGATTCTTGTGGTACTACTGGTGAGAGACTGTTTCCGATAGCTGTTTCAGTTAACCTCAACAGAGCGGGACAACAAGTGACGTTCGCGGTGCACAGCATGCATTGAGTCTGCTCTCTCCATCAGTGCTTGAAACACAAACAAGATATTTACGCTAACCATATACCTACATTTTTAAAGAGATAAAGATGAAGGACTTGGGCATAAAGTTGGAGACCACTACTTCTTAACAACGTGTAAAATTGGGGCACAGGGATTACCTTCCCAAAAGCATACATTTTTACAACATGGAGAATGTGATACACCAGCACTGGTTCACTAAACACGTTCCAGGCAACAGTGCAAAACCTTTGAAGTCAAGCAATACTGAAAAGTTAGTCAAAAATATAAAAAAGGGTCAAAAGTGCTCCATTAAATTTCTTTGCCTTAGCTAATGTAGACTGCACAAATGTGTTTTCCTTTGTTTCTCTTTCTTCTTTCAAAAAACCCCATAGCAACAGCAGAGGAAATGAATTGCGGGTTCTGCACCACAAAAACATATGACTGGGCTTACTTTTAAGCACGCGAGCATCTCACTGGCTTCAGCTGGGTCTAAGCGCTCAGCATATGCTGCAGGATGCTGCCAACACTGGGCCGACCGTGTGGGCATGGACAAAGGGTCTAAGCACTGTCAGATAAGCTGAGACAAGGAATTCACACTACAGCTTGAATTAGGTGCCTGTAGAGATAGTAGAAAGAGTTTCGGTTTTTAGCAGTGCACCTAAAAGCTTCAAACCCTCTTAGAGCAGGTGTTGAAGAATGAAAGCACAAACTATTGCTCACAGCAGAAAATGTAGAAAATGCAAGAGGGAATATGGTAACACCTAGAGAATTTTCAGACTTTTCCAGAATACGCTGGAAGCTTCAGGCCCAAAAGAGATGGTTAAGGCAGAAAAAATCAAAGGAATCAGGCGTATGCAAGAGGTGGCAGAAAGGTATGCACTTCACTGCATACAGAGCGAGGACCAAACACAGAACAAGACCCAACTGATTTGTGTACACAGGGAATATCAAAATTAGGCTAAAGGTTGCAGTCTACCTAGAAACAAGGTGATAAACTGAGCACAGACCCTTATCAAATTTTAATATGAGAGCTTCTTATTAGCTATTAGATAACAAAAGCTGGGTTGTGGCCTGGAGCAGCTTTCTTCTAGCTGAACTCACACCCACGCTGAGGTTTTCAAGTGCAGGTAAATGGAGACCCTCACCCTCAGCTTAATGTTTGAAACTGGGACAAGACCCAGCCCTATTAGGCTGGCCACCTATTAATGTTCCCTAACAGAAAAATAAAGCATTTTGATATTGAAACTCCTGTAAGTTTTAAGAGTATAAAATCATTAAGCTAATATACTTCTGTAATTAATTATTGACTTTATTTTAATTCATTCTGTACATTTCATTATTAATATTTTCAGTATAAATTTTCTAAAATCACCCTTCAGGATTTTCTTGCTGAAACTG
Organism: Anseranas semipalmata; assembly: GCA_013399115.1. Taxonomy (NCBI): domain Eukaryota; kingdom Metazoa; phylum Chordata; class Aves; order Anseriformes; family Anseranatidae; genus Anseranas; species Anseranas semipalmata. The sequence goes on from VXAA01005620.1 coordinate 77,061, forward strand.
ATTCCTGAAATCCTGGCAGTCTTCAGTTCATTACTGGGATTCAACAGCAATGCATTGAAGGCTGACTTGGAAGACTATAAAATTGGAATAGGCAAGTAAGCCAAGCTAACTGAAGATGAGCATTAAAATCCCCCAAATAAACAAAACTTTGCAATGACAAAACAAACGAACAAAAAACTGGAGTGCATAGTTAAGAATAATTATAATATGAAGTAAAACATATTAGGATTAAAACTGATTTAAGTTGATTGTGTTACTTCATATTCTTCAGGTAATAGCCTCCCGCTACATCCTCAACAGGGGTGGGCACTACAAAAGCAATATATTACTCTTCTAAAGGACTACTGGAAAGCTTCTAGCCTTTTAGAAAGAGTAATTTTGGTAAGTAGGAAATGCAGAAAAAAACAGCACAGCTACAAAAGACCTGGAGGTCAGCCATGTCCAAATATCCTATTCCTACTGTCTAGATCTTAGTTTAGGGATACCATAGGTTATTTTAAAAACAGACCAAAAAGATTTTGTTTCCTTAAATGCTTTTTTTTTTTTTTTTATGCTTGTGACATCCTTTGAATTATTTTGTTGAAGTAAATTATACATAGCTGTTTTATCCTGTACCTTTTTATAGTTTATGGGACAGGATTCAAGTTTCAGAGGAAGGTGACTGTTCCCACTGAGTTATACTTGGTATGCATGAGCCAGCAGCAAACTCTGTTGTACCGTTTCAGAGGAAAGGGGAAGAGCCACGATGCAGCTTTGGCTAAATGATACTTCCTAAGAGAACCAGCTGGACGCCAGGCACTGTGTCACAGATGCTTCTACTGCTAAGGTGTAAAGACAGGAAAACACATATAGCTACTTATATTTAATTCATATCTGCTCTACCCTACAAACAAACTCCCTGTTTTAAATGTGTATTCAGCAAACTTTTAATTCAGGACAAGTGTACGTGGTAGGCCATCGCAAAGTTTGAAGTCCTGTACAACAGATTTAAAAACCCAGCTAGCAGACATTTTCTTAAAGCAGAGCATGAACACCAGAAAGTTGCTAATGGGGCAAAGAAAATAAATCTCACAACAGCTGTGGCTTAAAAGAAGGATCTTTGAAAGGATGTGGCTAATTTTAAGTTCTCCCACTTTTAGTAAAAAATATTGTTTCCAATAAAAAGTTTCAAAAAAAAAAAAGTTTCCAATAGAATTGAGTACAAGTTAATGATCAATATATGAATTCTAGTTATACTGATGAACTTCCAGTCCTGCAAGCTCACAAATACGAGCCATATACCAAATTCACTCAACTCCCACTCTATTGTGTATGCTTATTTGCAGGGATAATCGTCTTAATTATTTGTAGCAGCAACAGTAAACAACTCTTTTTGCTCCTCCTTGCCAAACTTGCCTTCATTCCTTCAGAACTTCATTGCATTAGAATGAACTCTTATACTCTTTAAAACTGCTTAAGTCCAAAATTGAAATCACAGTTAAATGATTTAACTGGGCTTCAGTGTTTTACCTTTTTAAAATTAGCTCACATAAATGCTGTCTAGTTGAACTCAGCCACAACAAACTACTTAAGTTAGTTGAAAATCTCTGTCTAAACACCACTGGTGACATTCAAATTTATTATTACTTGTCAAGCATTAAAAAAGCATTTACACGAACAAATAACGCTATTCAGAGGTATATTATTCTTTGCCTCTGAGGAAAAAATATACTAAAATTTGAATTTCTGATTAGAGGGGATAAAGCATTCTTTCTATAAGCTTTGAGCCAGAAAACAAAGGGACAGATTTTGTCTCCCATGTTTGTTCCGTTAGTGTGAACCAAGACTAATAGCCTAATGTATCACAGCAATTTCATTTTTTTAATCCACAGAAAATATTCTGTCATTTTGCTAGACAACTCAGTAGTTTTGATTTGTAATCCTTAAAGGGATTTTTCTAAAACCTTTTAGAAAAGATGTTGCTCCAGGTAACAGGCAATAGCAGAATAGCCTCCCATCCCCTTCCCTGCTGTAATGTGTAGTCTGTGACACAATCCTACCAGCTCTCTGTCTGTAATAAAGACTTCCAGGGAAGACAAAATGTGAACCCATAACATGTAAGATCATTCTCCCTCCAAATCATACAGGTTAAAACTAGTGTAAGGATTTATTTTATCTTCTAGCATCCTTAAATTCTACAGAAGTCTCTCCTGCATTTACAGTACTGACTCAGGACAGAAAATTCAAATAAATCTTGCTCCTGTGTGACTTCCTTTCCCAAAAGTTGGGCATCCTTATCAATCCCCAGCTCTCTTGAAAACCCCTGTCCAGGTGACATCTGGGGAACATCACAGCTGAAGCCAAGCTTGCTGCTTGATCTTGGAACTTCAACATGTAAGGGGAAATCAGGGAAGAGGGGGATTTTTACCTCTACGACTAACAAATGATGAAAATAAGCACTTAATATTCCATTTTAATAGAACGAGCTTGAATTAGAAAACTGAATGAGGCCTGATAACAAGTTTGTAATTTAGTGACAATAAAATAGATGTGAAAATGGCTTATTGCATACCACTCAAATACACACACACAATGTAATTGCCCGTTTTATTTAGTGGAATCACTTTTGTAGATTAGAAATATTTCCAATTCCCATTTACTCCAATGCAAGCCTCCACCATCAACAGGCATAACGCAGTTTGTTCAACTGATTCAAAAAAAAAAAAAAATACAATCTCAAAAGTTAAGTTAGAAACTAAGTTCACACATTTTCTTTGGGACCAGGAATCTGTACATAGTACAAAATATACATTTATTGAACTTTCTGTAAACACACAGTTTGAATTGTGTAAAACTGTAAATAGTGGGTGAACTACGTGGAGAATAATTTATTATATATTGTTATACATTCTACTTAAGGAAAATAGTTATGCTCTTGTATATTACTCTGTTAAATTTATAAATTCCATAATGAAGCTGTGTATTCTGCAAACATGCTTTTCAAGCTTAAATCTCTCCATTCGTAACACACATTTATACAAGTCATCAATGAAAAAGTTACACTTTCCACAAAATAGATATAAAGAAGTCATGAATTTTCTAAAAAGACAGGCACAGCATGTCACTACAAACGAGACTCTTTCATGATACGATGTGGAGTCAATTCTGTGAGAAGACAGGTGAAAACTCTCTAATTCAGCATGTTTGTACATAGTCTTAGTAACAAGACAGATGCTAAAAACCAAAATCCCTGCTTTGAAACATTTATAAAACAGCCAGTTCTGGAAATCATATTTGACTTCACATTTCTCAAATATCCAGTATTCCCTGGCTAGGAGAATCTAGGCTTGTGTCTCGTATTAACCCTTTGTCACTTGTGATTCAGTTTTCTGAGCAGTGAACCACCCAGCATGATTTGCCATGAACATTGCGTAATTCAGCATTTCCTCTAAAAACTAGATTCCTGGCACCAAAGAGTTAGATCCGGTTAATAAATACAACTTAACTCTTGGTACTCAAGGTCATTGTGAATCTCAACACCAGCAATAAAATGTATGCTAGGGAATCCCAACTTCCAGCATCAAACTGCTTATGCGGCATTAACCGCAGAACGCGTGGTAACAGGCACTGCAGCATCTCACACGCTGGGGACTCTTGCATAATGCCCAATTTCCAATTTACACTTCTGGAAATTCCAAACTGCAGCAGACTTGACAGTCTAGCATCAAACACTCAGTAAGAATAAAAGCTCCCCTAAAAATGTCAGCACAGGTCCTTTCAGTAGGTACATTACTGGACATGGAAATAATGCTAAATATATTCAGCACATTTATTCCTAGAGGTTTCGGGCCTCATTGCTTTCCCATCCAGGTAACTCATTTTGGGTTCCATCCTTTTATTTGTTTTCTTTAAAGCCAAAAGCACTACATGAAAGACTGAACCTCTTAAATTATGTCCCTCTGATATTTTAAAAGAAAAAATCTGCTGACTTACACGTTCAGAGAATTAGGACATTGTTACTTCCAATTAATCTGCCATTTTGCTTTAAGATTACCACCTTCTTCCCCTTTGGCTTTGAAAAGCTTTTTCAAAACCAAAACAGAATAAAGATTGTATTTCTTTTTAATTCCAACAGAAGTGGGACTGTTAAGGCTCTAACAATACTTGTGCAAACCTCATATATTGTGAGTGATGCTCCATCAACATCAGCAGGCTGTGAAGTATATGCCTGATTTTCCCAAGATCATCTTAATTCAGTTTTCCCTTGTAGTTCAAACAAAAATATTGTGCTTCAGCCTGACATCCCACCAGTGAAAAATGAAATTGGCTACTCATATTTCCATTGCTCAGATTGAGTTGAATTCAGTAATACAAGTGAAATTAAACTCTGAAGACCTCAGTCTACAGGTATCAATAGAAATAAAAGTATGTAATATTTTCTGACCTGCCAGTCTCAGTTTTCTCATTTTTCTTCACAAAGGTATTTCTCAAAAGAAACAACAATGGCATCTCCTTCACTCCGGAGGCTTACTTACAATATATATTGAGTCCTGTCTACTTTAGCTGTAAAAAACACATGCTCCCACCAGCTCTTCAGAGCCATACAGTTAATGGAAGCAAAAATGAATTTCAGTTTTGGCTCAATGTTATTGAGTGAGCTGAGAAGTATGGATGTAGTGCTTTTAAAGAAAAATGCTACTATCTGACATAGCACTCACCCTTGCAAACAAATTACTGGTTACACAGTAGTAAGGACCATTGGTTTTATTTTGCTTTTTTTTTTTTTTGATTTAAACAACAAAATATCACTAGATATCCACTTTTTTGTTAAAAAGCGTTTGGGTATGAGTTAAATGTAAAAATCTGGCTAGGCATAAAACAATACATACTGTAGAAATCTGACCTATCATCCCATCTCTACTGAAGTTTTGAAACTTTCAGAGTAGAACTATTTCATTAATTGTATAAAAGGCATTCTTTAACTAAGCCCACTTTTCCAAATTTTGTGGTTGCAAAGGTTACAATTTTTGTTGTTGTATTTAAAGCAATCTTCCCCTGAAACCCTTTTTCCTAAGACACCGTTATCACTCCTGGTCTCTTAGCTTGGAAGCAAAGACTTTTTTATAAGAGTATCACATGATGGGAAAAATGTTTCACTGCTACTTAAAAGGAGTATCAAATAAAAACATAAATAAAGTGAGGAATAGGCATAAAACCCAGCCCACGATAGGTTGACAACTAAGACTCAATCAGATTAAAGTGCCAGACTTTTTCATGTACTAAAAGTAAGTAGTAGAAATAGTTGTAGATTTTCCTGGAAACTGTTTTTCAGTGGGAGATGATGTAAACTCAACTTCTAGCATGCAGTATGTTCTCTTCTACTTGAAAGCGTTTAGTGGTCCATGAGCGTAAAGAAAAGCTTTACATTCTCCTACAGCTTCTCGAGCTTCTGTGATGAAATGCCACGGCCCAGGTGACTGCTACCTCATTTACAAAGCAATAACAGAATTAAGCAAAATAAAGGTACAAAAAGCTTCAGAAGTTACATGCCTGAGGCTGCAGAGATCTGCAGACTGTGCAAGCACTCCACAGAAGTAGCTCGGGAAAAGCTCAACAGAAGATCAGATTCCCTGATCAATACTCCATAGACTGGTCAGTCCTAAGTACTTAGCCCAGATTGTTACCTTTCAATTTTGCTACATTTTTATCTGTTTTATTGGCTCACACTGGGAATCCCATGCATTTTATGCACTACAGCATCCTAGAAATTCACACGTGGAGCCTCTTTTTTTAACACATAAAGAGTTAAAATCTATCCAGCCAAGTAGAGACTTTACACCCTGTAATGGCATATGAAGGCTTGGGTTATGATCATCTCAAACACACATAGCTGAAGGAACAAGGAGCTATCCTAGTAATCTTGAAGACATTTTTACACCTCAAGAGGACTGGCAAAGAATAGCGATACCATTTCCTACAGAAAACTGTAAAGTACAGTTCCATAGCTCTACACGGTTTTGCTGTTTCTTAACTTAGGCAAGTTACATCAGGTTTGTATTAAAATTCTGTATTTGCCAAATGAGGAGGAAAAGGGTAACATTTAACTAAAGGTTAGCCTGTTAACAGAGAGGGCTAAGTTTAAATATCAAGAAATTTAAATATACCAAGTAATTTGTGTATAAAGCAATTCAGGAACATGCATGTAGAAATTTAGGTGAACATCTCTGCATGATGAAATCCTGATGTACATTGAAAGAAGGAAAACTGTGACAGCCATTTCATTAATCTAATTGTGGCAGCCATGCTATCTGTCCCTTAAAACAGAGTTACATGCATATAGAGGCAGCCAACAAAAAGTAAGTTTGTCAGCATGGAACTCGTATACAAGACATTAAAACCAAAGTTTCATGATTCCAGTTTTAAGAAAAGCAACATTGACCAAAGTAAAATGTTTAAGTATAGCGTGGAGAAAGATCTGCAAAGGCTTTGATACTCCCTACACAGGTCCATCATTTATCTGCACTTTGGGTGTGGTTTCCATAACTGTGGCAAAAGAGGTGGTGCAACCATTCCATCGCTCACAGCCCTGTCTTCCCCTTGTCCTGCCCTGTGCTGGCACTGGGTAGTTGGAATATCAATTTATCCAGCTGAAGAGTACAGACTTTCTTTTCCCCTCCTAACTGCACGGCCACATAAGCACTACTGCTAGCACAAAAAGGGCGGTGGAAGCAGACTTATAGCAATAGTTCAGTCTTGATATAAATTGACCATGAAAATATATCCTTAGTTCATAAATTATTAAAAAAAATAAATGCAATAGGAAGTCTATACTACCCCAGTGTAACAAGTCAAGATGAGATTCTTATCAAGGAATCCAATTGCAGTGAAAACTGTTCCCCAATTTTGTTAAACCACCCTGAAGTTTCCAATTCTTGAACTAAGCAAAATGGCTCAGATTTTAACCTATGTAGTTGAGACAGTATCAGTTTTTTGATAAACAATTTAATTGACATTCAAGTCAGCATCATAAATACATGTTAAAATGATTAGCTTTGGCACCTGCATGAACTGTCAAGGTCAGTGCTACAATTACTCATCTGCTGTTAAATATTCTTCAGGCATCTTGCTAGTATGAGACAACCTAGGATCACCACAATTCAGCACCGTTTAATGACAAGTAGATGAAATTTCTCTCTCCGATTCCGACTTCTGCTGGAAGGTTAAAATGAATGATGGCCACACATCAAGCACTCGATGATCCTTATGGGTCCCTTCCAACTTGGGATATTCTATGATTCTATGATCAAGGTCTTTGTGGTGCTGCGTGCTGACTCTGCAAGAGCAAGCCAACTGAAAGGCCCTGGCTCCACCACCTGCAGATTTCTGCACCACCACGTGCACCAGGACTCTACTGATACAACAGATTTACAAGTCTAGGACTCTGCTTAATGTAATTAATATTTATCTAATCCAACGCTGGTTTTAAAACATATTTTAGAAGCCTCTGTCTTGAACATATTTCAATGCTGAATTAGTGAGAATTATTTGAAACAGTTGTCTATAAAGCAGTACAGGTATTCCCAGAACGATCAGTGAAACATTTAATCTGACTATAACAAAACTCACAGAAACTGAAGCCAGTGAAGCTGTCAAATGTAGAAGGAAAACAAAATTGCATGGCATACGAAGCGAAGTAGCTTTACAAATATCATTTCCTTTTAAAAAACAAGCAAATTGGGACCATCCTATTTGAACATGTATTTAAAAATACATCTTTTAACATCACACAATTTTCATTTTTGTCACACAGGAATCTTTTTCCACGAGGGAAATAAATAGCACACAATACTTCAAAAAAATTGCTGCCTTGCCCCTGAGGTGCTAATGTTTTTAGCAATTAAAAAAAAGTTTCTGGTGCAAGAAGGAGATGCACAAAGGTGCAAAAGTGCCTTTTTCTTTTCAGAGCAGTGAAAAGTACAGCTTGCCTCTTTTCTAGGATGGTTTATATACTTAATGAGTATATTTTGTAATCAAAATCTGTATCTAAAATGGCAGTGTTTGTGCATACATACTAGATTCAGTGCTCTGACCTCATCAAAACGCTGAACATAGGTGGTAGGGAGAAAGGCCTGAAACAGGCTGTCTTCTGCTACCCTCAAACCTAGTTACAGCACCTGTAGCAATAGCAGAATTATTTTCTTTCTAACTTTTAGGAGACCTCATAGGAAGAGGCTTCAAATATATCATTTGTCACTGAGACAGTTTAAGTGATTATTGTTTGAAGTATGGCTTTTCACACCACAGTTTTGCTTCCGATTTTTAAAGTTTAAAACTCAAAGTTTCCGCAGTCCAGTTCAACATTTTACAGTTTCCAAAACTAAACTTTAAGTCTATATGAAGGACAGAACTTTATCCGCCTAGTCCTAAATTGAGTTTAGCTTTTTGCACTAATACGCCATGTATTATTAAATATGCTTGTTAATTAGGTGCCTGTGAAGCTATAACTTAACATTATTATAGTTTTGCACTCTACAACAAAATTAGACACTTTAAGCATTTATTCATAGGTAGGTAAGGAACTGGTTCTTTAAGCAAAAATTGCTATAAATTTATAAATACAAATAGTGCTTATGTTTTCTTCATTCATGCTTGAACAGATTACAAACTGAATACAATGAAGTTAAGTTTTAAGCACCCCACATAGACAAGAGGGATAAAAGAAAAGTTTGCTGGTATATACTATACTTAGTTCCAAGACACTATAAGTTACTTTTTCACTGTTCAGTGTTCCCTAACTCTGCATTAGTTTTAAGGCTATATATACAAATATGTATATTTCAAAGTTAGGGAAAGACAAATATAGCAAAATGCATTGTACTACATTTTCCTATCAAAAAGTAATTATACACCACATTTTGATTCTGTTTAACCGCAGTAAATGTTACAATCTACTTGTTTTACTGATTTTCCTTTGGGGGAATCTGCCTACTAAATGAGTAAACTACATATTAAATACAATATTCTCAACCAAAAAGACAATACAAGGTGCACAAAACAGCAGTTTTGCAAACATGACTGACTTGAAAACTTAATTTTATATGTTCAATGGGAGAAAGCTAAGCTTAAATCAAATTAGTTTATTATCTTATAAAATTTTAAATTAGAATTTTAAACAACAGTTAAATATTGTCAACATGCTATATCTCAAATCACAAGTACTGTTTAACCACTAGTCTCTCATTCTAAGTAAGTGGGTCAATTAAAAACACACACCATAAAACATTAAAGATTGTCAGGCTTTGACAAATGTATTTTTATCAAACAGTAGGCAAATTCAAACCAATGCACATCTTCAGTGGGGAGAAAAAAGCCTGAAAAAACTCACACTCGTAAAAAATAGGGTAACGTTAATCCCACTTCATCCTCTAGCATATGGCTATGTCTTGGGCAATAATCAAAATTCTTCCCATTTTAAAAATGGGCTACCAATTAATAAAAATATTCTTCCACATGTAAAATATCATTTACAATGGCACTGACATTTTAAAAGGCAGGAAAAAAGGAATTACACATTTATGGATAAATTTCTTGTTTGTTAAACCAAGCTTTATTGATAAAATGGAATTCAACGTATTTTACTTGGAACAGCAGCAGACCCAGCCAATCAGTACTGTAAAAATGCTGCAGACTCCTACTGTATGTAGAAAGCTGCCTGTTCGTGCTCAGTGATTAGTAGTTTCAGGTAAGGGTTAATGAAAAATGAGGTGCAAAGAATCAAGGCATTCTAATCCCAAGGTTCACATGTGTATGAACATGATACTATTAATAGGGCATGATTCAACTCCCACTGAAGTCAAAATCGGAACTCCCTTTAACTCACTGTGAGAGCAGGAGTCCCTCCAAGAAAAGGAGATACATTTGCTGAAGAATGTGCACCACTCTTAGCTGTTTTTCCTTTGCCAAGCAAATTCACACACTAATTTCTGGCAAGTTGCCCATGAGTTCAGCTTTCATATAAAACAAGTTATCTTTACAGTTTTGTGCACCTCTTGAGCACCTAGCTGGCTAGGCTGCTGCTCCTTGCAATCCAAAACCACAACATGAATTTAAAGGGATATATATTGTTGCATCACACAAGCCAAACATTTCTTCTAACCTTTATAGTGATTTAAAGCAATTCATAATTAAATATGAGCATTTTGTACAAAGACAATTGCACTTTACAAAAACAAAATCATACAACATAAATTGCTGGAGTCTGATTTACAACATGAATTATGGTTTGAAATCACGTTTACAGAAGTCTGTTTTACAAAAAAGATCAGTTCCTGGGCTAGATGTCGTACTGCTGTAGTTTTCTGCTGTAGTCACTCTCACCAACACAAATTCCCTTCTTTAATTAATATTGAGGATGGATGTTAAGAAGGGTCACTGAGGTTGGGCTGCACTTTCACTTGAAGGATGAAACATGAACTCCACAGCTAGATGAGCAGTTTTACCACATATCATCAGTTGAGGCAGAATCCTTAAAGAAAAAAGAAGGAACCCTTTAAAGTCTGGAGTGCCCATAGTTACAGCAGTTTCTGGATAATCCAGACTGAAAAGGGAAAAAAAAAA